>JAMKCH010015532.1:0-69726 GCA_023653785.1 Ophioderma brevispina
AGAACTTATCATTACATCATGAAATACCCATGGACAAGTCTGGATTGCGTCCGAGTACAGCTGTCCAACTTTCATGGCAAATGCAATAGAAAAAGACACTCACTCTCCTCAAGGAGGGAACAAAGTTTAACATTTCATAGCTTAATTAAATAAAAAGAATAATTTAAACCGAAATCTTTTAAATTTTAACATAATACGGTGCCATGCGTACGTTTCATCATCTCTAATGATAAAGAAGTATTTTCGCTCCAAAGAGTGAAAAAATCAATTCACAAAAGTGTTTTTTATCATGTTAAGAAGTGAAACTATTTTCTTTCTCTACATTCAAAATAGTTCATTAGATTTAGAGCAGTTCCAACATTTTAACCCCATAGTAACTTTACCCATCTCCTAGGGCCATACGTAGTAGCCTGTCTCCAATAGACATTCATATTTACAAAAGTTATATTTTTCTCTGAATTTTCCCGTGTTCAGATATTGGTATCTCGTTCGTTTGATCAAAACCTTCTGGGCTGCTGCTCTAAATGATTTTTTTTAACCCAGCACACCCTCCTCAATTTTAATCTTTAATCTTCTACCTAAAAGGAAAGATACCCTTACGGTCGCTTAGATTTACTATACTTAGATTACACTTAAATAATGATATTGATGAATGGGAAGAGGGTTAGACGTGTAAAATCGGAGAGGCACTGTCCAGTGTCTTAAAAGTCTGCTGAAAATATACTGTTTCCTGATGTTTAATAATTGGTAGATTGATGTTTGCTTGTTTTGTTAGATTGATGTTTGCTTTATTTGCATGATTTTGACGAATTCTGCACTATGTAAGGCGCTGTGTTCTCTGTAGAACGCCATATAAACTAAAAACGCCATATAAACTAAAAATAAACCGACCTCTCTGTAATTAGTAAATTGGTTGCTGTTCAATTATGGTACATGTTGTCGTCTCAGTAGCGTTAAAATTTAATGATATCGGCTTTTTGTAATAAGATATTCTTTAGTCCATGTTGATTGATGGACTGCTACAATTTAGTATTTACAAAAAATTGATGATGACTGGAGAGTTATTGCGTTATATGCAATGATTATTATGACGACGAAATAATTGCTTGAAAATTTATTAGCAAAGTGATGTATTGTGTTAAATGTGGCTTTCTGTATGAGCTCGCAGTGATTTCGTCGTGGATACGATATTCTATCGAGTCTGAATTTTGTGGTAAAATCCAGTTAACAGTTGATTATGATTGAATTTTATGTACTCTTTAATTATACCCCAAAATAGATTATAAACCCCTGGCAGAAATAACCTTTTGTATAAGGCACAAAAAGACAATTGATGACATTTAGCTTCATACACTTCCTGTGGGTTTGTCTTGTTATCACAGTCCAATTGCTTATTTTGTGTTTTTATTATGTTAACCCTATTAATTGAAACCTACAATGTGTATATCGTGAAAATGTAGTGTCCTATTTTAATTTTAAAAGCACCATGTTCGCGGATGACACTAATATCTTATATTCCAATAAGGAACCCAAATACTTGAATCAACTTTAAATGAAGAATTAACTCATAATTCTAATTGGTTTAAAATAAACTTTCTCTAAACATTCACAAAATGATGGTATTCAGAAATAAATTCACCACCAAATGATATTAAAATTAGTATTGACAATAAGCCACTTCATCAAGTTAACACAACTAAATGTGTAGGCATTTTAATTGATGATGAATTTGTTTTGAAAATCACACACCTCACATGTCACAAATAATTTCTAAATACAACGGGACTATCAGAAAGGTCAAACCTTTCTACCTCTTGATTCTCTGACTACCTTATAATCCTTGTCGTTGCTTACTCAACATCATCAACATCACATCCATCGTCATCATCACATCATCATCATCATCATCATCATCATCGTCGTCGTCATCGTCATCATCATCATCATCATCGTCGTCATCGTCATCATCATCAATCATCGGCATCATCATCATCATCACTCATCGTCGTCGTCATCGCCATCGTCATCGTCACATCATCATCATCATCATCGTCATCGTCATCATCATCATCGTCATCATCATCATCATCGTCATCGTCATCATCATCATCATCATCATCGTCATCGTTGTCATCATCATCATCGTCATCATCATCATCGTCATCGTCGTCATCATCATCATCATCGTCATCGTCATCGTCGTCTTCATCATCATCAGCAGCTGGTTCATATTTAACATGTTGAATGTTGAAAATGATCACACATAAAATAGAGTATTCAAATTATGCAATAATAATTTTATAAATTTACCTGTTTCTTCAAAGGTCACTCCTTCAGCAAAATTAATCACCATAAGAAATGCAAGCGAAACTTGTATCTTCATATCTGCTAACTCAGTCTTAAAGACGTAACAATACTATGTTATTAAAACAATGGTCGAACAATTCTTGGCCATTAAATCTTGTTAGCAACTCGTCATAAAAACCATGTTCGGCTGCCTCGACTTCTGCATAATAAATAATATTGGAGACTTGTTTGTAATTGCTAATTTCATACAGGACTGGAATACTGACATGTTCACACTATCCGTGTATTGGTAATACGTAATTCGTAGAATGATAATACTAAGATCTAAGCCCTCTACCGCTCTCCAATGAGAGGAGACTAATATTCAAATCATGCTTGTTTGAACATGGGAAAATCTTAAATTGGCGCATACGCAATCTATTTATTTTTATTTTTATTTTATGTATTTATAACAACTTTCTTTAGGCAGTAGCCTCAGTACAAGCACTGATGTCCACTGAGCCCTGCATATAACACAATTTACACTGCACACATATATCGGTATAAACATAATATAAAAATATACAGGTATATATAAATACCGGAAAACATACACACTGAGTATAAATGAAACAACAGTGACATCTACAGCAGTACAAATAAGCTTATGTGGGTTTTACAAATGTGAGTTTAAGCTGAGACATACTCATATTGTATTATAATTACAGCGGATAACTGAAGGCAGACTGTTCCATATTTTTGGGTTGCTCCATATGAAAGTACGTTTTCCTGCATTTGGGTTCCAAGGTGGTTCATCCAAAGGAGTTTTTGGTTTGACTTCTGGACCTAAAATGAACTGAGTGCATCAAAGTGAAACTTGGAAGAAAGGTAAACTGGGCAAGACCGTTGAAGCATTTAAAAATAAGCATTAGCATTGGTTATATAACCGATCAATTACGTTTGTTTCCACTGGTGTCACACATCATTATCTTTAACAGGAGTTCTAATGTCAGCTGATAAAATTATACGAGCAAATCTATTTTGAAGAATTTGAAGTGAATTCATATGATCATTAGTACAGTTAGACCAGACAGGGCTGCAATAGTCAAAATGTACTGACAATGACTTTGCAAGCATAACCAAGTTCTTTTGGAATAAAGTCGTCTAATAACACCACAACGCTTAGAAATACATGCAGAAATATGATTGATATGAATCAGACCAGGACATCAAAGTCAAAATTAACACCAAGATATTAAACTGGTTCAACCCTTTCATATATCATTATTACCGTGCAGAGAAAACATTTTGAAATTCAAATATTGAGAATATACATGTACATAAAGACCAAAAACTTGGTTTCTTGGCATTCAAAGTGAGTTGTATAATCAAACATTTTAGAAATTGATTAAATTTGACTGCATTTCAAATTCAGAGTGTGTGGTTGTCTGGAATACAAAGAAGTTTTGGGGGGGGGGGTTGTATCACAGCATCATAGTCATTACCGTTAACACTATTGAAAGTTATTGAGCAAATAATAAATGAAGCGGACCAAGTATAGAGCCTTGGGGAATTCAATTGTTGATATGTTTGAAGTCAGAAGTTTTTCAATGAGAAGAGAATGGTTAACACTCCAAAAGCCTTTCTTAGGTCAAGGAAACTTTGCTCCTGTGCACGACCCTTCATCCATCTTTTTCAAAATAAAATATTGTACATTAAGCAAAGTAGTGGCTGTGGAATGATTGGCACGAAAGCCTGATGGTTATCAGAACGAGTCCAATGAACAAGGTATAACACATGTTGATTGTGAACACAACTCTTCGATGATTTTAGAAATAAAATTAATCGACATTAATTCTAAATATTATTCGCTATACAAAAAATACTACCCTAGAGTAGTATTTTAAAGTGACAGGAGGAATTTTTTGGATGGATACGGACTTTCCATCAATGCCCTTGGTCGGTTGTAGACCCCCAAACGTTAGAACGTTTCGAAGGTTTATTGGACAAACTGTACAAAGGAAAATCGCCAAACTTTGTTTTGAACTTATCGTACTCGTTCCCTATAGAAAACCGTGCTTTGAATTCTGTCTATGCACGAACAGCAGAAAATACTAAATCATCATCTTATAACATAAGGACGGCGTATTCGGCTTATTCACTTCAAGGGGTGATCTTTCCAAATATGCCAAAAACAGGGTGTTGAAAAAAAATGGGGACGAGCTTTATTCTGGAAATGTCCTCCATGTGATTTTTTTAAAAATAAAAAGGGTAGTTATCGGTGATGCGATGTGGCAAAATTTACGGGAGAAATGTTTTCGCTTGCATGATAATACAAAAAGAACAAATTTGTAGCAAATAAATCATATGATTCTGGAGTGATTGCCTTACATTAAATTTCCCCTACAGGGGCTTGTTCAAGTCGATAGATTAGGAGAAGATTACATGTGATCTTGCATTTGAAAAACGAGGGGGCATAATTACATAGTAACCCTTCCCAAGTGTTAAAATTCCAGTTGATCCCAGGAAAGTTGTTCCATTTTCCATGACTGACCTAATTGTTTGTCAATTGTTTTCAACCCAACCCTCCTCTCTCCTTGCCTTGTTTGTAAACTGGTCTTAACTGAGTTCAAATGGTCAGTCAAAAACCCCTAGTTGAAAAATTGTTCCATTTTCAGTCACTGGAATCAACTGATTCAACTGGATATTCAACTGGGATCAACTGGATTTCCACTGGTTCCAGCTGAAACCAGTTCAGCTGGAATCAACTGGAATTTTGACCTGGGTTCGCACCTACTCTGTATCATGTGCTTTATTCCGTTAGATTAGGTGTACTCTACTTAAACACGGCAGTTGGATGACATGTAAGGGATAAAAGTGTTCATGAAGTGACAGGAGGAGATTTTTTGAAAATACGAATTTTTCTCAAATTACACGGGATCTGTTGTAGACCACCTACCGAGAACGTTTCAAAAGTTTATTGGACAAACAAGTACAAAAGAAAACCACAAACCTTGTTTCGAACTTGCCTGCTATCGTGATCGTCCCCACAGAAAACCTTGCTTTGAATTTCTGTCGTGCACAGAAAATACTAGGTCACTATCTAATTACATAAAGACGGCGTATATTCGGCTTATTCGCTTCAGGTGTGATCTAATACATTTGTAAGCATTCCAAATATGCAAAAACCCAGGGTTCGAAAAAAATTGGGGCGTTTCTTTCTGGAAATGTCCTCATGCATGTTCTCTTCAAGGAACACAAAGTATTTCATGATCATGATAGGAATTACTAGTGCTTTGTGGGCTAAAATGAGTGTAAAAGTCAGGGATTTTATGTATTAAGAGTTTATATCAGAATAAGCCAGGCACTATGGTAAAATCCATGAACATGAAGGTTGTCCAAATTTGTTCAGTTTTGGTATGGTGCATGTACCTAACGACAACAGGTGAAGTTACAGCAATTTGACCCCCCTCTTTACTGAGATATCACTGAAAACATCAACAAGTAGTTTTTACTAATTAAAAACTCGTTAAAACGATGTCTAGTTTTACTAATTGATGGTTTGTTAGCCACGCTTAACCAATTTAAATTATTGGTAAAGAAGGCTCTATGAGTTTATTTTAATCTTTGGGATAATGAATTTTCTGAACGAGAAAAAGTTCGTTAAACTGAATTCAAATGTTGATAAGGCACGATTTGCTCAACTATTTTTGGGTGATTCTACTAACTTATAAATTCGCAAAAACGAATTGGGTTAATTTGGCCGTTTTAACTAATTTTTTAACTAGTTTATCTAGTTATACCAATTAGCTCTAAATTAATATGCTGTACAAACGCAGTTGGTCCATGCAGTTTACAAACAAAGCGACACAACACGTAGAAATAGGCTTATTAGATGCAAATAAGGAATCACACAAATTATACACCAAATGCAACAACTTATTATTGTGTGTGCCTAAACTCTTCTAAGCACGTCATGGAGCACACTATTATCTTGCTCTTAAGAGACACTGGCACATTTGAAAAATAGTGCGCCCTCAAGATTGTTCAAAATCGATATGTTTGCATGGTTGTAAGGCTTTTATATATAAAAGCCCTCACCCGAAATGATTAAGACCAAATCCGCTTCCTTGTGGGTAAACAGAACGATTTTATAATTTAACGTCGCCGGCGACGTTAAATTCAGCAGACGACGAAAATGGCGTTTAACACAAGAACACGCACGCCGTATGCATGTTTCCCACGCTATGCACACTGTTTGATCGGTCTATAACCTTTGTGGTTTTAATATCAGTGAGTACGAGCCAAAAATATCCATGTAGGGCCTAATATACACATTTGTTGATTAAAGTTATGGAAAACTTAAAAGTTGGCCTACAAATTACCTGGATGTCTTTATCCTCATATCAATAGCTATCAATGTCCCTATCTGTTTTGGGGTATGTTATTTGTATGTGTAAAAATATATCTTTGTTCTTCCAATGGCCTAGACTATCATTTGAGAGCAAATTGAAGAAATTTCATATTTTGTGAAAATGTGTATATTACATGAATATTTTGACTCGTACTCACTGATATTAAAACCACAACGGTTATAGACCGGTCAAACAGTGTGCATAGCGTGGGAAACATGCATACGGCGTTCGTGTTCTTGTGTTAAACGCCATTTTCGTCGTCTGCTGAATTAAGCGTCGCCGGCGACTTTAAATTATAAAATCGTTCTGTTTACCCCTAAGGAAGCTGATTTGGTCTTAATCATTTCGGGTGAGGGCTTTTGTCAGGGGTGCAAAAAATGCAGGAGCTGGGAGCGCCGCTCCGAGGAAATGGTTGAAAGTCTTGTAGGTACCTATGTGAACATTGCATTTTGCTCCTGAGGCAAAAACAACTTTTTGCACCCCTGGCTTTTGTATATAAAAGCTTTACAACCATGCAAAAATATCGATTTTGAAAAATCTTGAGGGCGCAATATTTTTCAAAAGTGCCAGTGTCTCTTTAAACCATGATGGGTCTACGTATTAGCCTGGATACCCATACAGTGTGCACGTTCATGGAGTCATATGGCATGATACCGCAGTAGGCCCATGCACGCCGGGTTCATCTCATAAGCTCAAATGAACATGATCCGGTCAAGTGGATAAGGCATGTGTAAGTTGTAACATTCAGCATTTAATTTGTGTGAATCTTATTACGCCTGACATGCCTAACTTTATCTGGTTTGCATCGCTTTGGAGATCCCCACACAAGCTCACACAACCGTGGCTGTACATGTACAGCCACTGCAGGTACATGTGCTAACTTGTGTTTGTCATGTGACTTAGTGGCGGGAACACGAAAGTTTGTAAAACAATTAGTAGAAACTGATTGGTTGGTCAGGCTTTACTAATTAATTCAAGGTTGTACAAACATATAATGCTTTACTAATTTTGACAAAATTGTAAAACCTGCAGATTCCAGTTAGTAGGAACTGCTAAACTAGGTTGTATTCGTTATTTACGATGCTTACGCTTTCACAAAAATGTAGAGCAGGTTAAAGAGCTCTAAAAACTGCTAGCAGATGCTCAACTGATTTGTCGTACTAATTTCTTTTTAGTACTAAAGCATGTCGAAAAATCAACTTTTGTTTTTAGTGATGGATACCCTCATTTGATTGCCCTTGAAACACTCAAATTGCAAATGAAATGTGCTGAAAAAGTAAGTAATTATAATATTTCTTTTGCAAGTTCCCAAAGAAATATATTTCAGCATTTGCGTAGGCCATGGATTGCTTAGGATGGAAATGTTTAAATGACATTGATCCAAGCCGCATTATCGGGGGGGGGGGGGTATTTGATGCCACACTTGTTGTAAGCCCCTTAAAATTGCTAAAAATGTATGTGTTTTGAAGAGATTTTCAGAAAAAAACATCAATATTTTGTATAGGTTTTCCCGTTTGGTTTCGCACAATGTTCATCCGAATTCAACAATTGCTTAGTTCAAATTCGTCCCAAATAATCGAAACTGTACATTTGCCAACTCGATTTCGTCTTTGGTCAAACAACTTGAACCTTTGTGCACTCTAACTCGTCAATGGTCGCACCGGTTCGTCGTGTTAATTCAAATTCGTCGGATCATACAATTTCGTCGTATATGGCCAACCGATTTCGTCATTGGTCATCCGGATTCATAAAAATATCATTAGAATTCGTCGTATAGGCCTGCATTGGGCTGATATCATGCATGCGTTTAAGGCCTACCATTTGAAATGGCTCTTAACAGGATAGGAAGGACGTTATGACGGCAATTTTGTTAGTGATGTATCACTCAAGAGAGGGTACACTCTAAATTACATGGATTTTAAATTAAATTCGAAAGTTTGTTGTTGGGACAAATCAAATCAATTTAAATTTGGATCTTATATGTATGTTTAAATGTAGTTTTTAATTTTAGCTCATGTCAAAATGATAAAACAGCTTTTACTGTTTTAATTTAGTTGGAAGTAGTCAATATTTGGCTTAAACACAAACTGTCTGATTTTGGTGCCATCAAGTTGCACAAATATATATTTGGTTTTTGGCCCGAAACACCTGACGAATTGAAAAGACCAATTGTTGAAACCCAATGAGCAAAGACGTAATCCAACTACCCATTATATTGCAGTTTTTAAGGTCGGACTAAATTCATAACACGGGACGAAACTGACTGACCATAGGTTGAAATCGTTGGATCATCGACTATTTGGAATGTCCAAAGACGAAATCGAGTTTGCAAATGTACATTTTCGATTTTGTGGGACGAATTTGAACTAAGCAATTGGTGAATTCGGATGAACATTGTGCGAAACCGAACGGGAAACCTATATTAAAAGTTTTAAGTGCTGAATAAACCAGGCAGGGGCAGGAACATCAAGGTTGTCCCTAATTTGCCTATTTTTGCTGTTGCACATGTGGTTTGATGAAACATTCTTGCGACTGTTTTTAGAATCTTGCCCCCAAGATATTCTTTATGGCCCCCTCAGTTTTCTCAAATAAAACATTTTTGAATTACCATTTTTTTTAAATTTCTTGAAGCCACATTAACCAAGCAAGTACTAATGCTGAATTAGGGTTTGATAATATGCAACAATTAGCAATCCAACATTGACTGATATTTGGCAGGGGATGTCTTAACTCTGCACCCCCCCCCTCCAATATTTTGAAAAGGTTGATTTTTTTTTCTGGAAAATTTAACGAAAAAACAAATATAAATATACAAATCGTTTATTTTCTTTTTCATATGTTTACAATGTCCTACCATTCAGCTGTTAGGAATGAAATGAATCTTTCCTGAGCATTGTTCCCTTTTTTAGAAAATACCGTATTTCTATGTGGTATTCATCAATATGACATAAATTTAGGTTTTATAGTTCCAATACATTAAGATGGACTTATTTTGGCCTTTTTTATCAGTTAGACTTTCTATCATCACAGGGGAGTACATTTAAATTTTCACATTTTTGTTTAGCATGCCATAACTTTAACCTTTTTAGGTGTTTCATGTGTATTTTCCATAAATACACTGTATAGTGTAAAAAGACAAAAGATGTGCCATTGGTCCCAGTGTATTTGAACTCGCAAGATATCACCTATTTAACAATCCTGACACCACACAACGCCTTACCAATGACTGTGGATACGAGCCAACAAACAAACCATTTGTGTTTGAACAATATATTCTGTCAGGTATTTTGCGTTTCCAATTATGGCAGCCAATTTGACTAACAATTGACACGTTTCTTATTGAAAATTATATTGGCTTGATGTTTAGTGTCTAATTTATGTTTTTAGGGCCAAGAATTCCAATATTACAAAGTTGAATGTCAATCCTTGTGTTTTTGAATGCCAGACATTTTGAGTTAAAATGTATCATTTTCCTGATCAAATAGCCAATCTACTAACTTTTGAGATGATATTAAGGCAATATAATATTATATTATATATATATTAATATTTATATATATAATATATATATATATATATATTATATATATATATATATATATAGATATATATAATGTTATATTCCCTCAAAATTTTGATTAAAATATTATTTTCTCAATTTATTTGAGAAAAGATTTCTCACAGGACAAAGTATTTTGTTTACTAAAAAGAGAGAATGGGAATACCCTAGTTGTTTTTTTGCTAAGTGCCCTGTTTAGATTGTCCAAGATGGGAAGTGGGGATTCCCCCAAGAGCTAAATTAGTAACTGACTCAGCTTGTTTTATTTCTTTAAAAGATCAAAACATTTGCAAGATCTGGGAATTCCCCCACAAAGGTTATATATATGAAGTGATGTACTTTAGATTGGTGAATCTTGATTTGATGGTGCAGGTCATGTTTTATGCATAGAATGATGTAATTCCCTATTTTTAGACTGGATTTTTGTGAAGTCAGTATAATAGGGATTTGAGCTAAGTATCACCGCCGTCAGCAGTGTGCAATCATTCTATACCGAAGGGATACTATATTATCTACAATAATGGTAGATTTGATGCTTCACACACAGCAGATTTATTATATTTCAATTCATGTGAGCAAAGGCTGTAATATCTACTGTCGGCTTTGAAGCAGAAAGGGCGGGAATCAAATAGGATTCCAAAATTGTGGACAGATAGAAATCTGGGATTATCTTGGCTTGTGGGATTTATTATCTGTCGAGGGACTTAAGTTATCCTTGTCGTCTTGACTTCTGGACAGATTACTCAGGACTGAGAAGATTCCTTGGAATATAATCCTGAGGAGTTTTATGTGATCTTGTGCGCTGTCATTTTGGAGTCTTCGCTGTGAGGACATTCATCGTTGACTGCAACGCTTTCAACACAGGACACTAGTAAACCATACGTAATCTTAACTATGTGTATATGTAATTTTGTTTTGGACTACCAATTCTTTGAACCAATAAAGTAAAGATCATTAAACTGTTTTATTATATATAATTTAGATCATTTGTGCACATAGCTCATTTGTTTGTGTTTTTGAATGTCTTTCTGACCTTAAGACGTCTACGAGACGTCATAACAGAATTGGGGGGCTCGTCCTTGGAATTGAATAGAGATAAATTTGTGCCTTTTTGTTCAGAATTACACATTAAAAGTGTGAAAAATATTGTAACATTGGCACTTTTAGCATACACAATTTTGTGTGTATTACATGTACTAATTATATTTGGTTCAAGTTAGTATATTGTGTTGTAGAGTACAATCACAATGGAGTTTGATCCAGTAATGTTCATAGGGCAAATACTTGAGGAGAAGTTTGATGAGCTGAGAAAGCCTGAGTTAATGAAACTAGCCAAGCATTTAGGACTTGAGGTGAAACATGCCATGAGAAAACAGATCATCAAAATAGTTTGATGAAAAATTTGTCCAGGAATATTTTTGGATAGTTCATATTTTGGAAGGATAAGAAAGAAGTTCTGGAACAGGGCAAAAGTGATGCATTCAAGTTAAAAGAACTTGAAATTCAAAAGGAATTGGAAATAGAATGAAAGGGAAATGGACAAAAAAGGATGGAAATGGAACAAAACCAGAAAGAAATGGAACAAAACAATGAAGACATGGAACAAAAACAAAAAGAAAAGGAATTTTTGAAATAAAAATGTCAAAATGAATTAGACAAAAAGAGATGGAATTACAACAGCAAAATGAGAGATGAAAAAGAAGAGCTTGAAGCTCAGATAGAGTTAGAAAAATTGAAACAACAGGTAGCTATCAGACTCTTCCAATAAATAAGGGGGGGGGGGGGGGGGGGTCTGTGTTTGATGGGCGAAAAATATCCGCCTGGTTCCAAAATTTCGAGAACAAGAAGTAGACAAATTACTTCTTACACTTTGAGAAAATTGCCAATAGCTTGAAATGCCCAAGGATCTGGACCTTGTTTTCTACATCAGTGTTTCATGGGTAAAGCCGAAATATATTCGCCATGTCATTATACGATTTAGTGATTATGACGAGGTTAAGCAGCAGTGCTCAAAGCATATGAATTGGTGCCAGAGGCATATAGACAAAAATTCATGCCTGGTCAGAAAAGGATGACCAGACCCCATGTTGAATTTGCCCTTGTAAAGGAACAGAGCAATTGTTTGATCGCTGGCTTCTCTCAAAAGAAGTCGGGCAAATTTTGGTCAACCTTAGGGAGTTGATGTTAGGTTGGAAGCGTTCAAACAGTGTCTACAAACATCCAGATATCAAACACAATCTGAGAAAACAAAATTGACCGTTTGCGTGAAGCAGCCGTAAAGGCCGACGATTAAGCATTGACACACAAATTAATGTCATACTAGTAGGTTTAGCCAAGAATTTACTAGGTCCAACAAATACTCCCAACATAGGCGTCGGTCTCACAAGGCGTCTCATGGTCCACTCAGGAGGGGAAATCCCAGCAGGTTCCCATGAAAAGGTGAGTAAAGACAGTAATGGTGCAATCAGAAACATGGGATGGGACCCAATCACAGTTTACATGCCATCACTGTAAGAAGCCAGGACATACAAGGTCACGGTGTTGAGATACATGGCTATCCACCCAAAAGGAGGGACAAAGTGAGACAAAACCAATAGGTTGTGAGTTACTTTGAGGTCAAAAGTTCATTCTTCTGTTCAGAAACAAGAATCCCACAAAAGGGAATTGACACAGAAAAGTAAGGGATTACTTTAAGCCTTTTGTTTTGGGGGGGGGGGGGGGGGAGGGATTGTGTCACTTTCAGGTGATGATAGTTTAGATCCAAAACCATTTAAATCATGCGGGGGACACGTGCTGCGCCCAGTCCATGATATTGGAAGATACACTTCCTTGATATTGAGAGTTCCACATGAACTAGTGCCTTGATTCTGGGGATATGTATGGATTGTATTAGTGTCCCTCTTCACAAAATGAATTGAAATCAACTTTGTTTCTGGCACTGTCACCATTGGTGTTCTACAAGAACTCCCATTAAAGGGGTGCCATGTTGTTAGGGAATGATTTCTGGCATGGGAAAGTGCTCCCAGCTCCCATAGTTGCCCAGGTGCCCTGTACAGTGGATAAATTTGATGAGGAATATACATTTTCCGCGCATGTGCAGTAACTAGGGTCAATGACCAGAAAAGCCTCACAGCACAGTGATCAGGTGATTAGTCAAAATACTCACACAGATAGGAAAGCGTTTGAGTATGACTTGGTTCCCAATTTAGAGGATAGCTTTTTTCTCAAAATTGGAGGATTTTGGAGGTCCATCTTCCCTCTTCAGGAGAACTAATTCCCCTGTTAGTGAAAAATCCAAACCCTGAGCACAAACAAAGTGACAACTGGTAACATGAAAATCCACCGCTGATCATGATAGAGTAAGGGACTGGAAAGGAGACCCTTTAAGCCATGACAAGCTGGTAAATGAGCACGCACAACGACCCAGCCTTAGGAAGTTAAGGTGATGAGGGCCATTGTCGCAACGGAAGCCGAGTCAAATTGCTGTATTTTCTACAATCCCCCCCAACAAAATGTTTTCCTCATGAGCAATGTCTGGCCACCTGTTGCACTTGTAGATGAGGAATTGAAGGTTGTGCATCAAATTGTATTGCCAAAGGATACAAAAGGGAAGTGATAGGCATAGCCATGATAGTCCCCTGGCAGGACACTTAGGTGTGAGAAAAACACATGACAGAATTAGGAAGTCAATTTTTGGTGGCCCCCTATAAAAACCCCACTCAGAAAAGATGTGTCTGAGTATTTGTCGACTTGTCACACATTCAAATTGTGGGCAAGCCCATCAGAAATTCCTACTGCTCCCTTGCCACCAATACCAGCATTTGATTAAGCCATTTAGTAGGGTGTGTAATAGATTGCGTAGGACCACTTCCCGGACCAAGTCAGGAAATCAAAATTTACTGACCATCATGTGTCCTTCCACACGATTCCCTGAGGCGATATACCTTGAGAAATATAGTGGCACAGAGTATAGTGAAAGCTCTAACAAGTTTTTCACCCTATTAGGCCTTCCAAAATCAATTCAGGTCCTGATCAAGGATCCAAATTTCATGTCAAGGTTTTTTCAACAGTTATGGACTCAGTTTGGGAATTTTTTTCCCAGTACCTTTTTTCTTTCAGCATACCACCCAGAATCCCAGCGGGCCCTAAAAGGTACCACCAACTTGAAAACAAATGATCAAACCATTGTTTTGAATTTGAGAGGGATTGGTAGGGATTTTCCATCTCCTGTCATTTGCTACCAGGAGGCTGTACAAGAGCATTAGGATTTAGTCACATTTGCAGTTGGTGTTTGGTCAGCAAAAGTTGTAGGGGACCAATTGAAACTACATAAGAAAAGTGTTGTGTGAAAATCCTGATGTGAATTTGTTAGACTATGAGTCTCAATTTAAACACAGGCTCCAAAGAGCCACAGACATTTCCAAACAAAACTCAACTAGTCATGCAAAATGAAACATGGTATGCAAGATGCCTAGGAACAGAGTATTCAGGCGGGTGACAAAGTTCTGGCACTTTTTCCAATACAAGGAATCCTTTGCAAGCCAAGTTTTCTGGACTCATATTAGATTGAGAACGAAGTGGGAGACCTGTGACTTGTTATCAAAACACCAAGTAGACGTAAAAGTCGACAATTTATGTCACATAATATGCTCAAAGAGAATAATGAAAGAATATACATAAAGCCGCATGGGTAATGTCATCTAGAGTTAGTGATTATGTACAAATAGGACATCACAGAGTCAGAAACGTGAACAAAACAGCACTGTTAACACAGAAAATGAATTTGGTGTCAAATTGCAAAATCTGACATACTTGCCAATTATTTTTTTTTTTGTTTTTTTTTTTTTTTTTTTTTTTTTTTTTTTGTTTTGTTTTTTTTTTTTTTTTTTTTTAGACAAGAATTAGCCATCTCCCACAAAGTCAACAAGGGAATTGAAAGCGTTATTCATGAGTGGGAAAACATATTTCCTGATGTACCCAGTGAGACACATGTCTAACCCATGACATTGAGGTAGGCATTTCAGGCCAACCAATTGCAGCATCACATGAGCCAAGTAGAAGTGAGACTGGAAATTCAGACCCAGTCAAACTGCACTTTGATGCATTTTTGGGACAAGGTACCCAATACTAATTTATAAATTGTATTTCAATTAACTTTTGTGGATGCATAATTAGACCCTCCAACGAAAGAATTCACCTTTTGGAGTTAACTCTACACATATCCAATCTGGACATAGACATATCAAAGGAAAGATAATGTCGTGGCAGATTCCTTGTCCAGAGCTGCCTCAAATTTTGTTCCATAAAATTTTATTTACAATTTATGTAGTTTTTTTTTATATTCGGGACCGAAGGCAGCAATTCAAACCCTTATTATAAAAGTGTAGAATTTGCACTGTGTAAATTATGTCCCGACATTGACCACAAAAGTGTTAAAGGTATAAAGCCAATTTTGGGGAAAATTTTTCATTTCATTCAAAATTTTCTTTTAAGGAGATGTTATATTACCCTCAAAATTTTGATTAAAATATTATTTTCTCATTTATTTGAAAACGATTTCTCAAAGGACATATTTTGTTTACTATAAAGGAGAGAAAGGGGTCATATCCCTAGTTGTTTTTGCTAAGTGCACCTGTTTAGATTGCACAATAGGGAAAGTGTGGAATTCCCCAAGATGCTAAAATTAGTAACTGACTCACTTGTTTAATTCTTTAAAAGATCAAAACAATTGCAAGATCTTGGAATTCCCCCACCAAGTTATATATATGAATTGATGTAATTTAGATTGTGAAATCTGATTGATGGTGCAAGGTCATGATTTTATGATAAGAATGATGATGTCTATTTTTAGACTGGATTTGTGAAGTCAGTATTATACGGAGATTTGCGAGCTAGTCTCGCCGTCAACAGTTGCAATCAGCTATACATTATGGATAGCTAGTTTTAACTACCATTAATGGTAGATTTTTGCTTCACACACAGTGCCAGGATTTATTATATTTCAATTCCATGTTGAGCATAAGAGTGCTGTAATTATTCTACTGTCGCTTTGAAGCCGAAGAGTGCTGGGATCAAAATAGTATTCCAAATTGTGACAGATAGAAATTCGTTGTGATTATCTTGGACTGTGGAGTTATTATCGTCGAGGGACCTTAATTTATCCTTGTCGTCTGAACTGCGCTGGACAAGATTTACCTTCAGGACTGAGAAGATTCCCTTGGAATATAATTCCTGAGGAGTTTTGTATGAACTTGTGCGCTGGTCATGTTGGAGTCCTTCGCTGTGAGGACCACATCTCATCGTTGAACTGCAACCGCTTCAACACAGGACCACTAGTCAACCATAAGTAATCTTAACTAATTGTGGATATATTGTTAATTTTGTTTTGGACATACCAATTCTTGAACCAAATCAAGTAAAGATCATTAAACTGTTTTATTATATATAAATTTTAGATCATTTGTGTATAAGGCCCTCATTTTGTTTGTGTTTGGAAGGGTATTTCCTGACCTTAAGACGTCTACGAGACGTCCTAACAATATTATATATAACAAAATTATAACAGTTGGGTCATAAATCTTGCCGTAAACAATCCATTTCCATTACATATCCCAACGCTTTTTTTTCTTTCCATACTCCGCTCTCTTTCTTTTGATTACCATTCTGCTTCTTAGAGTGACGCACTTAGAAATGATAACAAAGGATATATACGAGAACCCGGACTTGGGGAGAAATCACATATAACCAAGAGGAAACGAACGTACTAGATAACCAAGTATGTCTTTAAAATGGGAAGGTGGATGCACTGTTGAAAAGCAACGTGCCTGCAAGAACAAGAGTCATAAAAGAGCGACGCGATGATGCGTGGCAAAAAATTACTTTCTTGACTGCAGTGAAGCTGGCATTAACTTCACTTGTTCATTCTACTCTTCAGTCAGCCGCTTCCAGTTCTGGATCCACTAACCCTGCAAAAGGCCGCGGTGTAAGACTTGCACATCTCCTCCATGGACTTCATTGCTGGTTTTTCCCCCCTGCATGGCACATGTTCGCATTAAGGCTCATTCACTTGTACATCTACTAACTTGATCTATTCAATTATTTGCACCAAATGTAACCTCTATATATTGGCGAGCAACGACGTATGGCCGCTCCGTTTTACTGATGTCATTTACGTTTTCTATCCGTCTTAAAAACTTCCGACTACATGTTGCCAACCATGTGCCACTAATAACAGCAAGGATGACATCAAATCACAGGCGTTTTCACTTTGTCATGGTTCAGATCAAGTTCGAAAAGACACTGAACAACGACTCATACATAGCTTGGGTACACTCCAACCAGCAGGACTTAATGCCAGCTTCACTGCATTCAAAAGTAATTTTTTGCCTCACGCATTAATCGCGTCGTCTCTTTTTATTAGAGGTGGGCTATAGAATTTCAATGTTTCAGATCACTTCGAACACAGGCTCGTTTGATACTTAACCGCCCTGGGCCCACTTTCTAAGAAAAAAAATTAAAAGTGAGAAACACAGGGTGCCCCATCGAAAATCCAAAATGGCCGGCCCAAAATTGTCAAAAAATTGATTTTTTTAACACCATAACTCAATTAATTTTTTTGTTCAATTTGCTTAATTTTGGTGGCAATACTAATGTTTTTTTGGGGTATTAGGAATCATGCATGCAAACTTTTCATCTCACATGGCCCTTCGGTTTCTTGAAAATGGAACGTTTTGCTTAAATTCAGCTCTGCGGGCGCTTCCATTAAATGAGCATCCGATTGATAATGGTGATTTTTACATTAAAACAGTTGAAGGAGTTTTATTATGAACACTTGCGAAAATTTAACTTGCTGGCATTTGTGGTTTTGCAACTGTAGGCTATTTCATGTCATAAAAGCCCTCCATTTGAAATACCGCCCATAAAAAAGTTTGTTGACCCCTGTGTATTCCAATGAGAGGTTTTTTTTGTCAAATTTTAAATTGATGCCACAGGAAAATGGTAAGTTTTTTCACATCTGTAATCTTCAGAAGTGATGACTCCAACCATTTTTTGTGATGATGGCCAACCAGTTAAAATTTAAAACTTTGATATGATATGTACTTTTGGGAAAGCCCCTCGCATTCCATTTCAGGCTAAAACTGCCATATCGCGAAACAAAAGTCGTTGTGATATAGAATTGCATAGAATATTCCTTGTAGGCCAAAACCTGGGTATTGCCACAAAATGAAGGTGAATAACCAAAAGTTATCAAGTATGGTCCAAAAATAGATTGGGCCAATTTGGCGCCATTTTGGAATTTGTCATTGGGGCACCTGGTTTTCGCATTTTAATTTTTTTTCGAAAGGGATAGCTCATTAAAGTCCATCAATTTAGCCTGTGTTCGAAGTGATCTGAACTATGACCCAAATATGACACCTTATAGACACCTATACTTTTAGGACTCTTGTCCGTGCAGGCACGTTTGTTGTCACACAGTGCATCACAACCTTCACATTTAAAGAACTTTGTTTAATTTCTTAGTACGTTCGTATCATCTTGTTTTTGTTATATTGTGATTTCTCCACGTCAGTGTTATTCGTAATCTACTTTGTTATCATTTTAAGTGGTCATACTCATCTCATTCACCAGAAAAAGGGCGATGCCCGAAACCGTGGAATTACTCTCATGTATTTACGGCAATATTTAGACCATGTTTATAATTTGTTATTGCAGTATTGCCGATGCAGCCTTTGATGCTTATCTATATATATAATATATATAGACGAGATATATATAATAGATATAGTATTATGAGATATATATCTATAATAAAAAGTTCCCTGTCATTTGTCAAATAAATAAAAAAGACTACTCCTGGAAGCCACTATTGGCAAACAAAGTGTGAACCACGGTGACGTCAACTAGTTCTTGTAATGCAACACGGATCTAAAACCGATCAAATAACAATGTAGCAGCTGAGTGTACCATAAAAGACTTGGGAAAGTGAACACGGGAAAGATGCGAAACATGTAAGGCAGGTCTGGTACATAACGTTGATTCACCACGGTACAAACAGTGTGAAATGGCACCTCCTGTAGGTGCTATTTAATTAATTTAATACAAGACTTGTCTGAGGTATACAAATACTGATATGTCTGAAACATATTACTAAATATGAATTTTGTCTAACATAAGATCGAGAAAACAAAGTGTTTTGGTGTGTTTTTCAACCTTAAATTCAGTTACAGACACTATCGGTGATTTATCGGAAAGGGTCAACATATTTGAAATTTGCCATAATAGCTTAAAAGTAAGATATGTCTGTAGAATCCTCATAAGTTAGTTTTTCTAACTGTAGAATTGACAGAAAAGAAGAAAGACAGTGTTCCAGATAGATCTCCATTCAATTACGTGTTGTAGTGCTAATGACAAATGTCAGATTTGGTCATATTAGGTTGCTTCTGGTCTATCATTTACAGGGTATGTAACGATACTTGTACTTGTTACATAAATGCAAAAATCTGATTTTTGATGATTTATTCGATTTTCTAATTTAACAAATCACTGATAGTTCCTTTAAATATCATGCTTGAGTTCATAGAAAGGTGAAATTGTCATTCAGATCCATTGCACTTGCAGTGTTGTATATGTCAAGCCTGTTTTCTTGCATTTACACTTGGGACATCTACAACTAATGATTGCACGATACGCCAGTAGATGGAACAGTCATCTATTTCATCTTCCACTGCATGTGCATCGGACGTTTTGAAAGCCCATCCAAGTCTGTTGGATTTGGCAACTCTGGTGCTTTGATAATTTTTTGATCCATATGAACTGATGCGTATCCTACTCACATCAAAAGCTAGGCTAGTGTATCTTGTGTTGGTGAAATGTTTCCATTTTCTATACCTATTCTGAGTGAATAAACTCTGATTTTTACTATTAATGCCTACATTAACTGATGTTAATATCAACTAAAGCAAAGTTGAAAATTGAGTCTGTGAAAGACGTGAAATCGAATGCTTGACCACCGGGTATTCGATATTATTAGTAATGTGTACAAATCATAACATACCCTTTTCCCCTCATTTAAATGCTTTTATTAGGAATTATTACAATATAATTCAGTGCATGGCTCATTCTAGCAATCCCTCGATCAGTAGGCTGAAAGGATCGTTTGAATGGACTCAGGACAGTGGTGGCATTTGAGTCCTCCAATGTTGGTACTCTTTTTGTTACAATTTCTGCTTGGTCGTTTGACCATAAAGGCTATTTAAAAAAACCATATGCACGTTTATACTAATGTTAGTGTATTATGGATGATAGAGTTGTTGTAGCGGTCGATCAACGCGGCGCGCTGTTTCGATTTCCTGTAGAGCTTGTGCCGTAATTTCTGATTGCCGATCAATAGCCGTTTGATTTCCTCCTACATCTAAAATCTGATTTTAAATCTTTCTTTGCGCTTATGGATTTTACTCGTTGTATTTCAACAGTCTTAGGCGCTCCACCACGGCGCCTTGAGCACTTCGATGGATATGTCGCGCTTTATAAGAATTTAATATGCTAAATAGTAATAATATTGTTGAAAAAATACATTAATATTTTTGTCATAATTGGTTTAGTTGGCTCTGACAAAATAAGTATAGACAGAAAAATCAATTTAGTATCGTTATTTGGAACAAAGATATTGGCGTGTAAATTGGCGCCATATTGGAATACAATTGCTGCACAAGATATTATTAAAATGTTATATCATATTTAGATTCTTTGACCCTGAAAACATAGAACTATACACAAAAATCAAGTTATCATTATCTTGTGCAAAGCTATAACAACAGCATATTTTAGTATACATTGGCGCCATATTGGTAAACAAAATGACTGACACGAGATAATGTCATATAGATTCCTTGACCCTGAAAACAGGTAGAGAGACATAGATCGAGCTCCTCTCAGTGCTATTAACCGGGATATGAGGCATTGAACATAAAAATGGCGGTCATTTTGAAAAAAATGGCCACCTTCCCCGCCACAGGCTAAATTCAGCTGGGGTCCCGTTTTGAAATAATCAAGTATAGTCCATATTAGGTGTGTGCCAAGTGTCATATTTCTATCACAAAGTGCACGATTTTTTGCTTATCCTCTGTACTAAGCCATGTGTTACCTTGTAATAAAACTTTCAGCGCTCCTTTGTTGATTTGGTAATGTGTATTGGGTCTTGGATCTCACTGTGTTTTTTTCTGGTCTTCTTAATATTGCACTGGCGGATCCGTCGGTCAATTTCGGGTGTTAGATGTCTGAAATAATCGTATGCTGAGATAAAGAAGAAAGCAGTGAGAAATAAGACCATGTCAGCTGCTCCGGCAGGGCAATGCACGCACTTCTGACTAAATCTGGTCAGAAGGACAAGTACACGAACACGAACTTTCGACACGATCAGATCGGTGTCACGTGTCAAAGGTCACGATAGGGTCACAGTGTCAAAACCGTTAACCATGCGCAAAATTGAGAATTAGCTCAAAGCTCAACACTAATACTGACATCTTGTCCACACTACAAAAAAAATTCAATTACGACTTTGTCACATGGCACATGCTTCACGGGTTAAAGGTCAAACTACTTCAAATTACGTTACACTTTGGATTATGTAACAAGATCGTGTGACTTAAGAGGTCAATCTTGGGTCACTAGGGTCAAAATACGTCTGTACGTAAAATTTAAAACAAGGTCAAATCGAAAATCTTTTATCCCAGCCTGTAGAGCTTGATGAGAGGTACAAAAAGTCAATTATGGTCCCATCACATTTAGGGATCAAAGGTAAAAAAATTCAAAATACCTCAAATTAATGTTTGTTATTTGGGGGTGGTAGGGGGTAGCTAAAAATATCAGTTGCTCCTTTACATCAAGCCTTATCCTCTTCACTTTTAAGCTATTCCTGCTGATTTCAATATTTTGACCCTTTCGGGTAGATCACTGATAGTATCTTTAAGTTAGGTTCCAATGAACCTATTCATTATGGAAGGACAGAACAGATAAAGTTTGGTGCTTCCACAATTGAATTAGAGTTGATTATAATTGTTGATAATGAGTTCAGAGCGGATGAACATAAGAGGATTTCTTGACAGAAATTAGGAGACGTGGTAGAGAAAACCCAGTTGACACACAGCATATTAGGTTGTCTTTTTCATTTCATGATATAATTTTATTCGCCATAAGTAAAAGTAATTAGTCTCATCATTCATTCTTGATTCCAGTAAAGATTAAATTCAAATTCCAGCTCCCTTGATAATATGATCTGCAATCATGTTATAACTGACTTTCAAAATCTCTCACGGACATAATTATAACGCGATCCTCCAATGAGATGATTCTTCATCTCCAACCGTTTTGGAATAAGAAAATATTCCTTGACAACATATAAAAAATTCTGAATTTTTCGTTAAGATTTTACATTTTTTACATTTTTACATGCCATTGGTTTAAAAACCAATGGCAACGTCTGAAATTGGGATTTCTTGGCCGCCCTCCCCTGATCTAAATTTTTATGTTGAGTCACATACGTTTGGAATTGCACATGCGCATCATCCTCTTTTTCTCTCATTTGTGGGCGGAAAATAATAGTACCGTAGCGAGCCTGCATAGTGTCGATAATTTCTCTACATTGTGGTAAGTTTTCCTTCTCATTTGTATTCGCAGGATGTTCCTGTATTACTTGATCAATGTCAGGATATATTATTGATGAAAATTATACATTATAATCGGGTCCAGGAGCGCCAAAGAGGGGCGCGAAGTAGAGTTAAAAATACCAACACGTTATACTGGTTCTTAAGTTCTTGCTCTTCCTCAAGTCAGCATGTAGAGTAGCTAAGATTTACCTATTATGTATGGTAGTTCACTTGATACAATAATCCTACTTGCGTCTTGTCGATAACACACGCAGTTTAAACTATGACCCTGTACCGATAACATACAGTTTAAACCATGACCTTACACCGTCTCCCCCTTCCACCCCACCCCAGACGATTCTAGTTACGCCATGCACGAAACGCAGTTTGCTATCCATATAGCGGCGGTGAATACGCAACTGGAGGTGACGCCAAATCGTGGAACTCATATACGACATATTAGGCTATCACTGGGCAATACTACGCTTGGGAATATTTAGTGAACCATGAATTCACACAATACATTATGACAATTCAAGTCTGGCAACCACAATCACAGCTAATGTTAATGGACCATGATGGAATTATAAAAGGGAACGCATTTCCGCGGTCGCGAAGTAAAATAATATGCATTTTAGTATATACGTTGTATGTCAGCTATGTCAGCAAAGAGGTGCAACTGTCTGTAATTCATAATAAAACAAATTGAGGTCTCATAAATATACATATTACACACTGTATTGCAATCAATGAAATTATCTTCAAATGTAAAAGAGTGGAATTCATTTTTTGATGCATGACACTCCAAAGGCGCGAAACTTTACCTTCACAAAATGTAGAAATGTAGTACACTTGGAAATAGGCTTTTATTTTGAAGTGAATCATTTTCACTGTTTTAAGGGTGAATCTACTTAAAAATGGGTGAAGCCTAGGTGCTGGTGTGTTAATTCTATGATCAACTTTGAAAATAAATAAGCGTAGCCTTGATATTAAAAACAGATTCCTAAGGGCTGGACCTTGGTATATTTTGTTGGGGGATTCCTCTCATGAAAACATTATTTGTAAATGCTTTTATTTTTGTGTCGCTGCAAGGGGGCACCATTATGGATTGCTTTGGGAGTGTGTCTGAGTATCTGCTCGCGCGCGCGCGCGCGTGTGGTGTCCAACAGACCTATATCAGTTCTTCCTGGATTTCAAAACTTTTAGAACGTCTTATGTTTAACAGATGTAATATCATTTATAGACAAACACAATATATTCCTTTGAAAAACAAAATTGGTACCGTCCTAAACACTCCACAAGTATGGGTATAACAAAGCTTGTGCATAAATAAAACTACTGGGGTATTGTGGACCTTTCCAGGCATTTGATACCATTAATCATGAAAATTCCATATTAGCTAAATGTATCATATGGCTCAGAAGTTTGTCTGGATGGGTCAAAATCACACAAACAGAACGCAGTTTGATAATACAATAGTTACAAATCTACCGACAAAATATATTGACTCCGGAATGCCCCAAGGCTCTATTTTAGACCCTGGGATGATCATTCCTGTTTATGATATCAAAATACGGTCAGGAATTTTCTTTTATATTACATGCAGATGATACAGGCTTTAATACACAATGTATATTGCGTAGAAAATAAGTGAGGAAGTGGGGGTGGTCTAGCGGTTTATTAAAAAGCTTGCCTCTAGAGCAAAGGGTCCTCGGTTTTAATCTCAGTGGGACCACTTTCTGGATTTAATTCGAGAAATCAATTTGGGATTCTTAATTGTATAATCGATATTAATTTTAAATCCTGATACCATTCTCTCCATGGTTCCATTTGAATGGGCACAAGACCATGAAAGCTTGCACTGTATTCCCATCCAGTGTGTTTCGTGTAGTGTATTTGAATATTGCAAATATCACAACACCATTTCAACCATTTTATTTTTAATAAACCTTGATTAATTATATTATTAATAAACTAAATAACAATAATGAATACTGGATTGTAAACTAAAAACACCTGGTTCAAGTCAAATAACGTTTCACTAAATCTTGAAAAAAACCCAACTTCATGCTTTTTGGCAGCTTCAAAATAAAACAAAATAAATAAACTAAATAAACATTTGCTATCTCTATGATGATACTAAACTAAATCAAGTTAATGCTTTGAACATGACTTGTTTAAAGTTTTAGGCGTCACTATTAACCAAACCTGGAAAAATCACATTGAGGAGTTAGGGAAGAAATATACTAGTAGTATTGGAAATTTTATATTAAAGTGTAAAACATTTTCACTGAAAACTGCAACTCCTAATATCTATAACACAATGTTTCTCTCACACGTACATAGGAAAAGCGTGCACTGAGGAGCAGTGGAGCAATAGTGATTAACAGAAGCGCATCTAAGCCTTTGGTGTTAACATCAACTAAAAATAATGGATTGTGTGGTTGTAAACCTTTTTAATAATTGGTAAATCATGTGTACAAATGTAGACAATACATGAGGCTTGTTACCCTCAACATTTGACAACATGTTTGTAACTGTTATATGGCCTCCATTTTCTGATTAAACTTTTAAAAATATTATTTTCTCAATGTATTTGAGAAAAGAGTTCTCACAGGACAAGTATTTGGTACTATAAAAGAGAAGAGAAAGGGAATACACTATTGTTTTTGATAAGTGAACCTGTTTAGATTGCACAATAGGGAAGTGGGGGATTCCCCAACAATGCTCTAAAATTAGTAATTGACTCAGCTTGTTTATTCTTTAAAAGATCAAAACAATTGCAAGATCTTGAGAATCCCCCACAAAGTTTATTATGAAGTGATGTAATTAGATTGTGAAATTGATTGATGGTTGCAAGGTCCATGTTTATGACATAGAATGATTGTAAGTCAGATTTTAGACTGGATTTTTGTGAAGTCAGATAGATAGGAGATCTTGAGCTAAGGGTCTCGCCGCCAGACAGTTATAACAGGAGTTAAGTCCGCCTGTCAGCAGTGCCAATCCAGCTATACAGTATGGATAGTAGTTTTATCTACAATAATGGTAGATTTTATGCTTCACACACAGTGGCAGGATTTATTATATGTTCAATTCCATGTGAGAAGAGTGCTGTAATTATTCTACTGTGTCTATGACCAGCCGAAAGTGCTGGGAATCATATGGATTCCAAATTGTGGACAGATTAGAAATCGTGGTGAGTATCTTGGACTGTGGAGTTATTATCGTCGAGGGACTTAATTTATACTTGTAGTCTTGATGCTGGACAAGTTTACCTTAAGGACTGAGAAGATTCCTTGGAAATTACTACCTGAGGAGTTTTGTATGAGCTTGTGCG
This sequence comes from Ophioderma brevispina, assembly GCA_023653785.1. Taxonomy (NCBI): domain Eukaryota; kingdom Metazoa; phylum Echinodermata; class Ophiuroidea; order Amphilepidida; family Ophiodermatidae; genus Ophioderma; species Ophioderma brevispina. The sequence goes on from JAMKCH010015532.1 coordinate 26,242, forward strand.
CTGTCATTTTGGAGTCTTCGTTTGTGAGGACATATCATCGTGGAAATGCAAACGCTTTCAACACAGAGCCACTAGTAACACATAAGTAATGTAACATAATTGTGTATAGGATTTGTTTTGGAACCTACCAAATTCTTGAACAAATCAAGTAAAGATTCATTACCACTGTTATTATCTAAATTTGATCCTTTGTGCACCGGCTCATTTATGGTTTGAAAGGTATTTGCCCCTTCGCCGTCTTACGCAGCCGTCATAACAGAATGGGGGGCTCGCTTTTCCGGGCATTGAATTGCGCTACATTGCGGCCTTTTTGTTCAGCATTACACTAAAAGTGGAAAAAACTATTGTAAACATTGCTGACATTTGCATACAAAATTTGGTGTGTATTACATGTACTAATTTGTAGTTTGGTTTCAAGTTAGTATATTGTATTTTAGAGTACAATCACAATGGAGAGAGTTGATCCAGAAGTCATAGGGCAAATTAAATTGGGAGTAGAAGTTTGATGAGCGAGAACGCCTGAGTTATGAAACCTAGCCAAGCATTTAGGACTTGAGGCAACACATGCATGAGAAAACAGCAGATCATCAAAAATAGTTTGATTGAAAAATTTGTCCAGGAAGGATGTTTGGGATAGTTCTATGGAAGGATAAGAAGGGTTTTAGAAGAGGTTCTGGAACAGGGCACAAGTGCTGCATCAAGTAACAGAACTTGAAATTCAAAAGGCATTGGAATAGAATTGAAAAAGATGAAATGGAACCAAAACCAAAAGAGAGGAAATTGATGGAAAAAGAAAAGATTTGCAATGCAAATGCAAAATGAAATGAAACAAAAGGACATGGAAATGGAGATGAAACAGAAAGAGCTAGAAGCTCAACTAGGTTTAGAAAAATTTGAACAAAAACAGGCAAGCTAATCAGACTCTTCCAAGAAATCTGGGTTTTGATGCGGCGAAAAAAATATTCCATCCTGGTTCCAAAATTCAGGAACAAGAAGTAGACAAGCCTTCTACACTTTGAGAAAATGCCAATAGCGTGAAAGGCACCAGGGAGTCTTGGACTTGTTGCTACCGTCAGTGTTCATTGGTAAAGCCGAAGAAATATATTCGGCCATGTATTAGACAGATGTAGTGATTATGCCGAGGTTAAGCAGGCAGTGCTCAAAAGCATATGAATTGGTGCCAGAGGCATATAGACAAAAATGCAGTCTGCGAGAAAAAAAGGATGACCCGACCTGTTGAATTTGCCAGTTGAAAGGAACAATGTTTGATCGTGGCTTCTCTCAAAAGGAAGTCGGGCAAAAATTTTGGTCAACGTAGGGAGTTGATGTTAGTTGAAGGTTCAACACGTGTTACATCCAGATATCAAAAAACACATCTCCCCCGGTGACAAACAAAATTGACAGTTGCGTGAAGCAGCCGTAAAGGGCGATTTGTATGCATTGACCCACAAATTAAGCCATACTAGAAGGCCTAGCCAAGAATTTACTAGGACAAACAAAATACAAACCAATAGTCGGGTTCTAACAAAGCGTCACATGGTAGCAATCAGGAGGGAAAATCCCAGACAGGTTCCATTGAAAAGGGGAGTAAAGAAAGTAATGGTGCTAATCTGAAACTTGGGATGGGGACCCAAATCACAGTTCAGTTCACATGCACTGTAAGAAGCCCCCACCAGGACTACAAGGTCACGGTGTGTTGGGAGATACATGGGTATCCACCCAAAAGGGAGGGAGCCAAAAGTGAGTCAAAACAAATAGGGGTTGCAGTTACTTTGAGGTCAAAAGTTCATTTCGTCAGATAACAATAAATCCCACAAAAGGGAATTGACACAGAAAAAAAATAAGGATTGACTTTAAGCCTTTGTTTTGGAGGGATTTTGTCAACTTCAGGTGATAGTTGGATAGTTAGATGCAAAAAACCCTTAGAATTTCATGCGCGGACAGCGTGCTGCGCGCCTCAGCCCATGATATTGGAAGATACATTCCATTTGATATGGAGTTCCCCCACAGGAACTAGTGACATTGATCAGGGGAATGGTATGGATTGTATTAGTGTCCCTCGTTCACAAAATGAATTTGTGAAATCAGACTGGTTTGGGAACTGTCACAATGGTGTTTTAGACAAGAAACCCCAGTTAGTTTAAAGCGGTACCAGTTGTTCGTGAATGATTTGGCAGGGGGGAAAGTGCGCCCAGATCCCATAGTTTCCCAGGGCCCTGTACAGGGATAAATTGTGAGGAAATAGGAAAGAACATTTTTCCGCAGTGCGTAACTAGGTCATGACCGAAAAGCTCACAGGAAACAGTGAGCGGTGATGAGTCCAAAATACTCACCAATATGGAGAGCGTTGAGGCTGACTTGGTCCCAAATTTAGAGGGGATACTCTTCGCTCAAAATTGGAGGAATTTGGAGGTCATCTTCCCTTCTTCAGGGGAGGACTAAATTCCATGTGTTAGTGAAAAATCCAGCCCCTGAGCACAAACAAACACGGACAAGCTGGTGTAAACATGAAAATCCAGCCGAGCGGCATGATTGCGTTAGGGACTGTAAAGGAGACCTTAAGCCATGACTAAGCTGGTAAATAAGCAGCACAACGACCCAGCAATTAGAAAATTAGGTGAGAGGGCAGTGTTGCAACAGGAAGCCGAGCAAATTACTGTATGTTCTACAAGCAAAATGGGGTCCGTCATGAGAAAATGGCGGAAACCTGATGCACTTGTAGATGAGGAATGGACAGTTGTGCACAAATTGTAGTGCCAAAGGCTTTATACCTAGGGAAGTGATAGGCATAGCCCACGATAGTCCCATGGGCAGGACACTTAGGTGTGAGAAAACACATGGCAGAAAGATTAGGAGTCATTTTGGTGGCCTACACTCAGAAAGATGTGTCTGAGTATTGTAAGACTTGTCACAAATGTCCAATGGTGGCAAGCCCAATCAGAAAATTTCATATGCGCCCTGCAACCAATAATGACAGCATTTGATGAGCCATTAGTAGGGTGTTAATAGATTGCGTAGGACCACTTCCACGACAAGTCAGGAACTCATATTACTGACATCTGTGTGATTCCACACGAGTCCCTGAGGCTATACCCTTGAGAAAAGAAATATTAGGGAACAGTATTATAGTGAGAAGCTTAACAAGTTTCACCCTAGTAGGCCTTCCAAAATCAATTCTGTCTGATCAAGGATCAAAGTTCATGTCAGGTTTGTTTCAACAAGTATGGCCAGTTGGGAAATTTCCAGTACAGTTCTTCAGCATTACCACCCAGAATACCAAGGGGCCCTAGAAAGGTTCCCACCAAAAATTGAAAACAATGATCAAAAACCATGGTTGTGAATTTGGAGGGATTGAAATGAGGGAGTTCATATCCTGTTATTGGCTACCCGGGGAGGCTGTGTAAAAGAGTCATTAGGTTTCAGTCATTTGAGTTGGTGTTTGGTCACAAAGTTAGGGGACATTGAACTACTGAAAGAAAAGTGGTTGATGTGAAAAATCCTGTGTGAATTTGTTCGACGATGTGTCTCAATTTCAGAAAACAGGCTCCAAAGAGCACCAGAAATTGCCAAACAAATCTCAAAACAGAGTCAGGCAAAAATGAAAACTCGGTTTTGATGCAAAGATGGCTAGGACAAGCAGTATTCAGGCCGGGTGGGACAAAGTTCTGGCACTTTGTCCAATCAAGGGAATCCTTTGCAAGCAAAGTATTCGGACCATAGGAGATTGAGAGCAAAGTGGCGAGAGACCTGGACTATGTGATCAAAACACCAGGGGAGACGGAAAAGTCGAAAGATGTCACGTAATATGCTCAAAGAGTATAATGAAAAGAGGTGAGACTGTTTAAGCCTGCGTGTGTGTGTAATCCAGAGTGTGAGGAATTGTACAAATGATGACATCCGAGTCAGAACTGACCGCCACACCAAAACAAGACGCCACTGTAAACACAGACAATGATTATGGTGTCAACTTGCAAAATTCTGGAATACTTGCCAATTTAGACAGAAACTAGGTCACCTCCCACATTGGTCAACACAAAGTGAGGTGGAAGAGTTAATTCATGCGTGGGAAAACATATTTCCTGAGTGTACCTAGTGAGAAACATTGGCAGAACCCCCATGACATAGTGTAGGGACTCTGAGCCTGTAAAGCACATCCTTATAGGCGTTGCATCCATCAATGTTGCAACATATCAGGAATGAGGTGAAAAATACATGTTAGACAATGGAATAGTAAGCAAAGCAATAGTGAATGTGAGTTCCCCGAGGTATTCTGGTTCCAAACCTGATGGTTCATTCGTTTTGTCAAAAGATTTTCGTAAAGTCAACCTCGGTTCCAAAGCCGACTCATATCCAATCCCAGGATTGATGATTGCATAGTAGAGTTGGAATGCCAAATTGTAGCAAAATTGAGTTGTGAAGGGGTATTGGCAAGGTTCCCTCAACTGACCGTGCCAAAGACATTTCAGCCTTTTGTACGCCCGATGGGCCTATACCAAGACAAAAAAGAATGGCAATTCGGTCTCAAAAAATCTGCCGCAACGTTTCAGAGATTAGTGAACACAGTAGTAGCAGACAGAGAAAATTGTGAAGCATATGTCGATGATCTCCGTGTGTACAGTGTACATGGAAGAACACATGAGACAGCCCCATCAGCTATTTGAGAAATTTATTTCAAGCAGGTTTAACTGTATGAATCGGGTGTGAAGGAAAAGTGAATTTGCCATGCAAAATGTCACGTACTAGGGAATGTTGTGGACAAGGGCAAATTGGCCCAATCACTGCAAAAGTTGAAGCAATGAGACATTACTCCACCCACAGCGTAGAGAAGATCTATGAGATTTCTTAGGGTATGGTCGGGTGGTAATTACAGCAATACTGTCCCAATTTTCTCAGAAATTGCGTGTCCGCTGACCACCCTGCTGAAGAAAAAAACGCAAAATGTGTGTGGTCAGCGCAATGCCAAAAGCGTTTGAGAAAATCAAATCTATGTTGATGAATGCGCAGTTTTGATTGACGCCAGACTTTCCGAAAAACAAGTCAAGTTGGAAGTTAGTGATGCCAGTGATGTAGCGTGGTGGAGTTCTCCTGCAAGCAGATGAAAAAGATGTAGTGTAGATCATCCGGTTGTGATTGTCTCAAAGCAAGTTTGACAAAACATCAGAAAAAACTACTCAACATTGAGAAAGAATGTCTTTCATTGCTACTGTCATTGCAAAATTTTGAAGTGTTACTGAGAGTACAACAGTGCACCCAGTTCTAGTGTACACGATCACAATCCGTTGACTTTCATCCACAAGATGGAAACAAAACAGAACTCAGAGACTTGTCAGGTGGAGTTAACTCTACAAGAATACAATATGGACATAAGACATATCAAGGAAAAGAAAATGTCTCGGCAGATGCCTTGTCCAGAGTAGCCTTAAATTTTGTTCAGAAATTTGCTGTTACATGTTACAAATTTATGTAATATAGACTGAAGGAGCAATCAAGACCATTAGTAAAAGTGTAAAATTGCACTGTGTGTAAACTGATGCTAAAATTAACCACCCAAAATGTTATAATTAAAGGTTATAAAGCAGATTTTGGAAAATTTTCATTTCTTCAAAGTTTCTCTTGTAAGGGGGAGGATGTTATATGGCTCCATTTTTTGATTAAACTTTTAAACATATATTTCTAAATTATTTGACAAAAGATTTCTCACAGGACAAGTATTTTGTTTACTATAAAAGAGAGAAAGGGGAATACCCTAGTTGTTTTTGATAAGTGCACCTGTTTAGATTGACAATAGGGGAAGTGGGGGATTCCCCAAGAATGTAAAATTAGTAAATGACTCAGCTTGTTTATTCTTTAAAAGATCAAAACATGCAAAGATCTGGGAAATGCCCCACAAAGGTTTAGTATATATATGAAGTTGATGTAGTAATTAGATTTGTGGAAATTGTATTTGATGGTGCAAGGTCATGTTTATGCATAAGACTGGATGTAATGTCTATTTTAGACTGGGATTTTTGTGGAAGTCAGTAAATAGGAGATTTGACTTAAGTCTCGCCGCCAGCAGTTATAATTCAGGAGTGAAGTCTCGCTTGTCAGCAGTTGCAATCAGCTATCAAGTATGGATAGCTAGTTTTATCTACAATAATGGTAGATTTTATGCATTCACAAACATTCCAGGTTATTATATGTTCATTCCATGTTGAGAGAGTGCTTGTAATTATTCTGATCTGTGAGTATTTGAAGCCGAAAGTGCTGGGAATCATAATAGGATTCCAAAAATGGGGACAGATAGAATAGTGGTGATTATCTTGGACTGTGGATTTATTATAGTCTCGAGGGAATAATTTATCATGTCGTCTTGAATTGCTGGACAAGTTTACCTTCAGGACTGAGAAGATTTCCTTGGAATTCAATTTAATACCTGAGGAGTTTTGTATGAACTGGTGCGCTGTCATTTTGGGTCTTCGTGTGTGTGAGGCATATCATGCGTTGAACATGCAACGCCTTTCACACAGCGACTTACTAGTAAACCATAAGTAATTCTTAACTAATGTGTTGATATGAATTTGTTTTTGGACATCCAAAATTCGTGAACCAAATCAAGTAAAAGCATTTTTAAAACTGTTTATTATATATAATTTAGATCTTGTGCACAGGCTCATTTATTGTGTTTGAAAGGTATTTCTGACCTTAGCGTCTACGAGACTCCATAACAGTACCAAATTGGCCCAAAAACAGACTACAACAAAACATGCTTCAAACTTTCAAAGACCTGATATTAAACTCGAATTGAGGGTAAATCTATATCTTGGCGTTAAACAAGGAAAACCGTTCCATCTAATGTCAAAAAATAAAAAAATAAAAAGTCACCTTATTTCAAACTAAAAACAAATAGAAATAGAAGTCTGGGACTTGACAGGCCATTATTGGCTATTTTCCAGTACTCATTACAGATTAGATCTCATATGTTTCGATGTAGATTGTGGATAGACAACTAAATATGTTAGTTATGTGTGTGTATTTGTGTATGTGGTCTGTGGTCAAACTGTTAACCCTAAACATACTTGCCGACTTGTTTCAACACACATATTTATATTGCCACAATCACTGACGATAGGATTTGCAAACGAACTGACTACACTCTGAAAACCTAGAAGTACAAGTAATCAATAAACTTCACACACGTCTACAAAGATGCCTGGATGTAGATATACGACCAGTATGTTAGGTATAGTGTAAGAGGTTTGGTCGTTCGTACATCATGCGCTGTGTGTGTGTTAAAGCGCGCGCGATTTCATGGATTTAGATGCCGCCTAAGAGTGTATTTATCGCGTTTGGTAGTAAGGCGCGTAATGCTGCGCATCGCATCGATTAATTTACTTTGTACTCTGAAGTTTACAGAGTGTCCGCGTTACGTAGTGTTTACCTTATGAACGTATGGCCACAATGGCCCAAAAATATTCAGTCATAATGAAATAGGACCCTTAATGAAAACCAACAAAACAAACCTCTCTATTGAGCCTGTCTATAGAGATTGTAGTTGAAAAGTCCACGACGCTAGTCACCGATGGCAAATTCGCGCAGACTGTAGTACCATTCGATGACTGGACCTAAGATACAAGAACCGAATGCATGTGTGTACATTGTACGTGTTAAGCCAACCATGCTTGACCGCGCCCACAAAACACGGTTACCTGCATATTAAGTATGACAGCAATCAATACTACCATTGCAAGCTAGTGCAATGTCCAGTTCCAACGTGGTTCCACTGCTGGAAAATAGACATGCATATTTGCTATGTCACCTTATTAAAATTATATGTCACTTTGCAATGATGACACTGTGGGTTCTGGAATGATCTAAGTAATACAGACACACATAGTAGATCTAACTAGTAACATTATATCGCGCATAATCTACCCATTCTTTAGGAGTACTTTTTCAACCCTCCATTTCCGGGATGACTAAGGCGCAACGCAACGAATGAAATAAATAACAACACAAAGAAAAAGAACAACGGAAAGTCTATTTAAATTCTGTTTTCAGGATTCCGATAGCAGAGACCATACCGGATTTCCCATTATTTGCGAATTAATTTTTACCACCTGAGGTCTAAAAAGTCTCTCGAACGTCATGACACACCATACCAGAATTTTCAAAATCTCCCCAGCGGTATCGTAAATGTGACGTCACCATTCAGTATGAGAGTAGTGGAGCGACGTCTTCATTTGTAAACTGTATTGAAAGAAGTGGGTACGTGCTGAAATCACTTCCACAAATAAAAAAATTTGGGGTATATTTGTAAAACAAAGGAAAAAGGAACTAATATCATTTTACCTTGTAAGCTTCACTTTCAGCCAAGGAGCTGACATACTGCAGGATTTATTCAACTTGAACAGCATGCACTCATCAGCTTACAGACCAAATTGCTATTGTATATGTTAATCCTAGGCTGACTGAATTCAGTTTAGATTCTGTACAGATCAAATATTACAAAACATGCTATAGGTTTTCCAAGTGAGATGTCCACTATTTTCAACCAATCGTCCTCAAAGGCAGTCAATGTCCGCTTCTGAAAATATTGTTTATAGCTATACCAAATTTCATCATTGTCGTTTAAATTGTTCAATTAATGCTACACTAAATATCCCCATATGTGAAATATATGTTTTACTAATAAGGCAGTTCAAATGTCTATATTGTTAACAAACAATACCTCACAAAGCTCCCTCAAATTCCCATTAGTGAAGAATGAAAAACTAATGTGTACTAGTTGAGTTTCCAAAGTATCAGAGTTAAAAACAGTCCTACTTGCACCCATCCACAAGTTTTAATAAACTTCATGAATGTCAGGAACAAGCGGTTGGTTGCCATCAAGGTTCATAAGATGATGAGAACGTTTTCCTGCAGCATGCAGCAACAAACTAATTACAGAAGTTATCATTGGTTGCAAGTATTGAATAACCTTCTTTTCGTTTGTTTCTTTTTGTTTTTTATGGAAACATTTTGAATAATGATCATTTTACTGATGGAAATTTCTAGTCATGTAGTATCTCTACACTCAATACAGATACAATAAAGTATCCTTAAAATGGCTTACGGTATTTTGCGAAAAGAACGCCCATTGGATTACACGCTTATTCCGTTCGACATTGCATGCATGGCGGAAGAAAAGCTGTAAACCAATGGTGCGTTTCCTTTCGTTTCGCAAAATACAGTAAGCCTCCCAGTGGCGGTGGCAAGGGGTGCAATGGGGGTTCCCCCCACCCCCCCATTTCTTTCTGTCCCCCAGGCCCCCCCCCCCCCCCCCCCCCCCACGGCGGAAGAAAAATGACAGACTTTTGGCAAAATTAGCGGTTTGGGTACCAAAATCACCACATTCCCTGGCAAAAACTTAAGTTTAAATCTCACAATTTTTGATATTTTGACCCTCACTTGGGCCCACAAAATTTGGCTTTGCCAGCGTTTGCCCCCACCCCCGAAAAAAAAGTCTGGCGCCACCACCGAAGCTACCTAAAAATAACAGTATCATATAACTTTATACATAGCGATTCCATAAAAAAATAAAAAAATGTTCACTCTCTTCATTTTATGACGGGATTAAATTATAAAATCAGGAATGGCTCTCGTTTCATTGACAAAAAATGCCTGTAAGCAATTTGTAAGGCTGACTCAGAGATTCGAATAATATTGTGTAGTAATAAAATAAGTCATCTAGAACTAAAGACAGTCACCTAAAATGGTGAATTAAAAGTTAGAGATGAATCGGTTTCGTTGCATGCAGCAAACATATGCAAAGTATAAACAGTGCCATAGGATACGTATAACAAAAATTCCGGATCCGAAATTGTGTAACTATGTTTGAGCGTAAGCTTATAGCTATTTCACACATGATTGGTATATGGACAAGGATTTTGTATACGCAAAAAACACGATGTGTTTGAAAATAAGTGCGCCCTCATCGGGAAATCTCTGATCAGCCTTTATCTGAAGCCTATTGCTTCACTTATAGGGTTATGCATGTTTAACGACATAAATAAGAAGATCAAGAGAAAATACAGCCGTTAAATTCAGCATGTTCAGTTCAGGCCCCCCCCCCCCCGTTAATGCGTCATTAGACACTGCTTTTTTTGTGTTTTTGTTGGCGTTTTTTTTTTTTTTTTTTTAAAACTTTTTAGATTTTTTTTTTTTTTTTTTTTTTAGAGGCTTTTTTTTTTTTTTTTTTTTGTCGTATCTGACTATTCCTGTGAGGCCATGTTGAGTGTTTCACTGGCCAATAGTCCTGAGCTGCCCAGCATCAGATTTTTCCATTCGTTTGCACCCACTTAGTGATTAATTTTTCCCATATATCATCTTAAAGGGGATGTCCCCCTGTCTAGGAAATTAGCCTTGTTTTCCGCCCCGAAAAGCTGCACGATAGCGTGCCCTGCCCATTTCAAAATGGCTACCCATTGTTTTATGTAAAACCGCCCATTATAATTTCATAGCAATAGAATTTTATCCGCGACTACGCTACAAGTTTTTACTGCCTGAAGGGGGCCTTAAACATCTAGGCGTCCACGATGGCCGCCACCAGGAGGCATATTTTGCTAAATGAACTTAAAATGACAACTGTTGACCTAAACCTGGGTGTTTTTGGAGCTCCAAATAATTAATGGCATTTTATTTTACCTACAGTCTTTGTTTTTTAAAGATGGCGGTGATGATATTTCGCTTTTCTATGGTACGTAAATCAGAAGAAAAACAGCCCTACCCATCTTTTCGACGTTATTGAACAACACTTTCTAATAATGAACCCTAAATCATTTCCAAATGTTAAGAAAATATATGTGGGGTATTGACTTGTCTAGAGAGTCCCGTTACTATAGCTCGTTACTATTTTGGGCCATAAACGTAAGTTCAAAACTGACTATAAAATAGTTTCATAGGAGACAACAGCTCATATCAATCTATACAATAAAATCATAATAATGGGCTTGACTGTATTTAAGGACTAGGACTACTCAGTGACGTCATAGGTGTTTCCATAAAATAAAACTATGCTGAAAGAGTAAAAAATTGTCTATAGGTAGAAGGAAAATTTAAATATGGTGACCTAAGTTTCTTTCGAGCACAAAGTAGCTATCTTTGTTTTCTGACTTTGTACCACGGGCTCCTTCTCTCTCTCCACGTCTCTAGATCAGCGTCCTTCCCATAGTCAACAAGTGTTGAGTGGTCTGCAATTATCGAGAAGTACGAGAAAAAATTGCGGGAAATGTTATCAATAGTTTTTCTATGGGTTCGTATTTGTCCACAAATGGTGGCAGGGTGTGTTCTTCTTGATTTATGTCCCCCGGAGGGGTATAAAACCGCCGCCATCATGAGTTATGATCATGTCCGCAATACACAATGTCATTGAATCTCTTTTTGGTGCTCTCAAAATTTACTCGCATTCTTACCCCCGATCTATTTGGCAATTTTAGTACATTTACCAAAACCTGCCTCCTACGGGCGGCCATCTGTACACTTAAATGTTAAGCCCACTTCAGGAAGATAGAACTTTATTTCCTTTAGTCATGGATAAATTCCCTATCTATAATGAAAATACATAGCAGTTTTTCATAAAACATGGTGGCCTTTTGAAACAGGCAGTACGCGCTATTGTTTTGGCACGTTTTCGGGGCGGAAACATCCCTAATCCTAGTCAGTGGACACCCCCTTCAAGGTGATATATAGGAAAATTAACACCAGGTGGGTGCAACAAACTCGAATTTTAAAGCCCGTACAGAAACTGGCTGATGGACTACAATGACATTTGAATTGACTATGTAACATTTGATTTACCCAAGTGAAGGACATGCAATGATGAGCACAGGATTACATAAAACGATTTCTATTGTGTGGACTTGACTTCACTAGTGACATTAGTACTGTTGTGATTTTGATCTTTAAAGTGGACATTGTTCTGTCCTTTCTATTGTTTTGACATATGAATTCCTCATTGACATTTCGAATTTTCCAAAAATACAATTGCTCTGATACCATGGATATTTGACCTGAAAAACTATAGATACACTGTAAATTCTGGCAGGGATGCCAACACATTGATTTTCTGTGGCAGGAATGCCACCGACTGTCCCCTCGTGCTGTTTTATGTTTTACAGGAATAGTGTGGGTTGGTGTGGTTACCGTGGATTTTTATTGCTAAAATTGATTTTGTTGCTGTTGTGTTTCAATAGGGCCTAGAATGTCACAAAATGATGGGGTGCAAATTTCGGATGATGGCCCCCTCCTGCAAGGGGGGGGGAAATGTTAGGACAGGGAAAAATTGAAATCGAGTCACATGTGTTGTAATGTGACTAACGCGTTCGTCTCTCATAAGATTAGAAAAAAGATAGATTTGCATAGGTTCCGACCTTTAGTTAAAGCGGTATAGCACCATAATGTTTCAAGGTCACCCGGGGGGTTAAATGCTCCGATGGTGTTGAAAGTATGGTGGTCAAATGCAATTCCTTGGTCATAACTGAACAGAAAATGCATTTAAAATTGATTTGTGATATCAACCCTAGCGACATCCAGGAAAGTTATGTGCCCCCATAGACCATGTAGCCCTTGCGACATTTTGCCGAAGTAATTAGGCAACCAAATGTCACACACTGCAAAATAATACATTTTGTGGATCCTGTGAGACAATATAAACAAACCTTATCACCAGTTCAACAAAATCTGGCATCGGGTAAATTGTACCCCAGGATGACCTTGCAACCATTATGGGGCTATAGCGCTTAAATAAAGGTCGGAACTAGGCAAAATATATATTCAACGACTTTTTTTTTTTAATCCTTATAAGGAGGCGAATATGTTAATGTACAATTAAAACACAAATTTGGACGCGATTTTAAATTTTTCCTGTAGAACATTTCCCCCTTTGAAGGAACGGGGGGGGGCAGGCAGTCCGAAAATTTGCACCCCATCATTTTCTGACGTTCCCTAACTGAAATGAAAAAAAACAGCAAGGAAAATCAGCGTCTCTTTCTCTGTTAGCACCAAAATCCTACGGGAACCGTTTCATTGGCATACCAACCACATAGAAGGTAAACACCCCAATTGTTGTAAATTTGTGGAAGTGATTTCAGTAAGGGTTATTTTCATGATGAATGAAATTTTTGGCCATGTGGCCCGACGTTCATAAGGTAACACTACGTAACGCGTACACTCTGTAAAACCTAGACGTACAAAGTAAATTAATTGCGCAGCATTACCGTGCATTTCTACCTAGCCTTGTTCAAGGCAGTCTGAATCGGAATATCATCGCCAGCAGACTAGATCGCCAGCGAAACTACCGTAAACGGCATTTTAACAAAATGTATTGATAATATAGCCATATCTAAATTGTAGTATCCGGTTTAGCTCGCCAGCTCAGTCAGACAAGCCTTGACGATTGTAATGCCGCGTTCTTATGTATTCAGATATTTTTTCATGATTGTGAAATTTCTTAATGTATTAAAAGCAGGAAAGAACAAGACGTCGGCTCCGCCTTCGGCCTGGGAGCGATTCGTTGGAAAGTAAGCAATTTCTATTACGGGAGGAAGATTCGTGTGTGGTGTGACTTGTGATTCGGCACATTGTATGAAAGTATATTTATGATGAGGACCATTTTTCTTTACGGTTTTGCAGGCACCGGCCTAGAGTGGGGATGGGGTGGTGTTGGGGGGGGGCTGCATGGGCGCGGGGCTAAGGCCCTGGGGGTAGATTCTGAGATCAGTATTTTTCTATATCCCATGTGTAAGATTGAGGGGCTCAGATGAAGTACCAAGGTGGGGGGGGGGGGCGGCCTGTCAATTCCACAATTATTATATATGGGGGATGTACCTCGAAAAAGGGGACATAGCAGAGCGTCTTGAAGAAGACTACTTTCTACCAAACGCGCTAAATACACTCTTAGGCGCAGTGTAAATCCATGAAGGGTCTATTCTTATGGATGAATATTGTTTTGCCATTGTGGCCCTTTAAAGGTATTGATCATCGGGAATTAGCGACGTTTACATTAGCCCTATGTGTCCAATGCATGAATAAGTATGGATAAAAAGATTAATTTTCTTCAGGGAAGGACTTATTATAATGAACAATTCATAAGCATTCTGTGCGGTTGATTTGCAGTCATTTCTTCAGCTGAGTAAGCTGTTTACGAGGCAGCGTGTATCTATGATCAAGGACAGTCCTAACGGTCCCCATGGTCCAATGGTTGGAAATGGTTATATGACGTGAGACTAGGGAAGTGTGTAGCGCTTTATAACCATCCATTGTATGATGTCCTTGTATAAACATGAAACCTGAAATTAAATCAATGTGAAGAGCTATTTATACTCCACATAGCGATCGCAGACCTAAAAATAGGATATAACACAAAGGGGGTCAAACTTTTCTTTCCCTTTAGGTCTCCTCAAAAGTTCAAACAGAAGTAATTAATACAATATTTCAATCACAAATGAGGATAGGATACTATAACACCCTGCACCCCTTTAAAGAAAATTTGAATGCACTAGCTATACATTTTCTGAATGTATTTTTCCCTTAACCCTTACGGAGTTGATCAAGGTCGTAGAATGTAATTTTAACACCTTCTATCAGTGTCTTGCTTGCTTGCACTTGGTGTTTGTTTTTCAAGTATCAATAAACGCACAACATCGCACTAGGTGCTTCAAGCTGAGTGGGACTGACACGCCATTCATCACATCACAGTAATTGACTCATTGCATCATGATACCACCAATGACAATGTTGTAAGACTGGTCAAAATGTGTGAGGAAAACAACCTACGTACCGCACAAAGCGATTCCAGCCCTCATTCCCAGAAGTCGTCGTCTGGAACTGGATTCATCCTATGCCAACATATAACTCTTGCGTAATTGCCGTGCATACAACCCAGTGGACTAGACTCTGATCATCGTATTGTCAGCATGATGTTAGCCATCAGTTGAGAAGTAGCAAAGGAAATCTTTGCAGAAGATCAGAATCAACTGGAAAAAGCTACATGATCCTGCTACAAGAGATAAGTTCCAACCGTTTTGAATCTATTCATCAAATACAACAATTTGAAACGGTGTGGCAGAAGTGGCTGAAAATGTGTAAGCAGATGCAGACCACATGGGAAGCCAGGCTGGGTATCAGAGGAAACTCTGAAGTTGAAAGAAGAAAGATCTGTGGCCAAAAAGAGGTTCTCTATATTAAAATTTCGCCAGTCTAAGAGAAGCGGAAGAAGCTTAACTCCTTGCTTAAGGAATCATACAAAAGGGACGAGCTCTTACTTGACAAACAAGATAGATAAACTCAAATTAGCTAATGAGCTGGGAGACTACACCACCTAGGAAAAATATCTATAACTAGCGTGGAAAGATAAGAGACAGGGGATCAACGTCAAGAAGACGGATGACAAATAGTCCCTAGCGTGATGCAGAATTACTAAAAAAACCTGGCTGAATGGAGAGACTATTTCAGCTACTCTGTAAAACAATATTGCCAAACACCAACTGAACTACCACCATCTGCTTGGAGGACCTGCCCATCCCCACTGCTCACACCTTCAGGAGAGGAGACCGTGAGAACTATAAGGCCAATGAAACACAAACAGGCAGCAGGTCTGGCACTGCTGAGCACTGCAGAGGCCAGGAGGAGGAAAAGAAGCAAGATGTTATCCACAAATTTGCAGACGAGGTATATACAACATTTCATCACCCACCAGCCAACAGTAGACCCAAATCCATCGTACCCATGCCCAGAAAGGGGATCCTCCCTCATGACGAACTGCCGGGGGATCTTCTGATGTCAATAGCTGCTATAGTTTACAACAAAATTCTGTTAACAGAATTCGACCATTGTCGATCCAATAAGTAGGAGCAATCAGCCGGGGTAGTCCGGCGTAGTTGTGCGAAGCAGGACACACATCCTTCGACGAGTATGTGTGAGGGATTCAAAGACCGCCAACTTCCTCTACTTGTCACTTTCATCGACTTCAAACCTTGATTCCATCAATAGACAGTCATGTGCTGTCTATTACGTCACATGCCATTCATGGAAGCAGAGGTCAACGCCATCAAAACCCTGTACAAGCAACTCCCGGACAGTGCTGCGATGGTGACGGAAACTTTCAGAGCATTTCATGTAACCACAGGAGTCATGTAGGAAGATGGTACTGCGCCCCTTGTTATCATATGTGGATTATCTTTTAACGAAAGCCATTGCTGGGATGGAATTGGAAGTAACACATCCGCGTCGATCTAGGAGGTACCGGCCAAACTGAATTTGCTGATGACATTGCCTTCTAGAGTCTACCCCTCACGGGCCCCAAATCAGTTGAGCAGAAACAGTTTCAGCAGACAAAAGACATTGGGCTCATAATCAGTATACCAAGACGAGTACATGACATTAAATTGTGATTCCTCATCCTACACTCCCAAGTTTACTGATCAGCCCAATCAATAATGGACGATTTCAGAATCGGTGTCTATGGTTGCATGTGTGAAAGTGATAAAAACTGTCAACCGACATGTGTCACAGTTCTTCTATATGGATGCGAGTTCTGGGTCATCACAAAAGATAGGAAAGCAAATTAGTGCAATCGGCAACTTATTGTTACCGCATAATGATGAATTCAACGAACTGACACGTACCAAAACTGGTAAAAAGAGACAGGTCGGAAGGTGTCATTTCTACACTGTTAAAAATTTCCGTAAATTAAGAAAAACAGATTTCGAAATTTACGGAAAAATCTGTTTTAGAAAAAACAATAAAAATAAAAAACAAAAACATAAAAATGTAAATTTTATGTTTTTCAATATTTCAAAAATATGGCAGCAATATTTCCGGACTTTTTTTTTTGGTTCGTAAATTTAAATAAGGAAAAATTCTGTTAAAATACACCATTTTTTCCATAATATGAGACAAATTTGTAAAATTACTGTCAAAGTTCCCTTAA
Organism: Ophioderma brevispina; assembly: GCA_023653785.1. Taxonomy (NCBI): domain Eukaryota; kingdom Metazoa; phylum Echinodermata; class Ophiuroidea; order Amphilepidida; family Ophiodermatidae; genus Ophioderma; species Ophioderma brevispina. Next base: position 43,190 of record JAMKCH010015532.1, read on the forward strand.
TTGACCGAAATTTCTGTAAATTGACCCTAAACATGTCTGGACAATACTGTGTAATGATTGATGAATATTTTTCTTTATTAAGTCCGAAGTGTGGTGAGAAAACGTCGTCTAGTGACGCTGCTGGGTCACCGGCTCGAATCCATGCTGTGAGATTTTTAGACCTACATCGCCGGCCTTTCTGGGAAACAGTAGCCTAGCCAGTATTTAGAAGGGGTGGGAGCAAAGGGGGGGGGCTTTGTGAATGTACCGACACAAGTATTGATACCGACCAAAAAAATTTCCGGCCCTCACACCATTTTTTGCGTCGCATCGAAATCTGAAACGGAAATTTGTTATTAAAGATTCCTGCTGTGATTTATGCCATGCATACCCTCATCATAACTTTACCTTTTGAAAAATGTACCGACGGACCGTAATGTACCGACGAAACGTAATTTACGGGGGCACATGCCCCCCATCATGCCCTCTGGTACGCCTCTGTGGGAAAGATGAAAACATTTTGGCAATAAAACTGGGTAATACAGGCTGGTTGTTAGTAAATTCCGTGGCAAGAACCTAATCACCAGAAGAGACATATGCCGGAAATATTTGATCAGGCGAGGGCATGCTATCACTGGTTTATCTGAAACGCATTTGAAAGGATGCCCCAGTTGATTTACTATAAGCCTCCCTGTTATAATTTAGAATTAGACAAATAGAGTTGGACGTGAAAAGGGGGGTGTTTGCATGTACATTTCACAAATCTGATAATACCAATTACGGAACGATCTTTGCAATGCACATCCAAAATATGAATCTGTTTTATCGAGATCAACCCAAGAACAAGGAAAAAAATAATGTAGGTGTATTGTAAAGGGCTCATTAACATCTATTGACCATTTTAGTGACGAAATTAATTCATTTTTTGAGAATTCACAATGAAACCAAAAACGTGTTACATCAGGGGAATTTTAAACAAATATGATCTACTTAGTGACGGGTACGGACAAGATAGATCCTTGGTTAGGATTTGCTAACAATCATATGTAACATCATTTGCCTCTGATGCACATATTTTAACCAATCACTTTACCGGAACATCCCAGATCACCTCAAATCATCAGCCAAAGTCATTCCTATGACAAAAACAAAGATGCACAAACATTGCAAAGTACAGGCCCATTCTGTTCTTCCATCTTTTTCAAAACTACTGAAAAAAGTAATGTACACAAGTCTGTCTACATTCTTCAACAACACAAACATTCTTGTCGTGAACAATACGATTTTAGGCCCAAACCCTCGACTTACATGGCACTCCGTGAACTAACAACCAACCGCAACCTTGCACTAAAAAAAATAAACTCCCACAATGGGGGTATTCCTGGATCTCTCCCAGGCTTTCGGGACACAATTGACCACAACATTCTTCTTCACAAGCTTTATCATTACGGTGTCCGTGGAGTAGCTTTGGATGGTTCAGGAGTTACCTTAACCTAACGCTCACATCAGTATACCTACACTCCACCGCATCATCCATTCAAACCGTACACAGTTGGCGTCCAGCAAGGCTCAACCTTGGAACACCTACTTTTCATCATTTACATGAATGGACATCAGCAACATCTCTAACACACTTAAACTAATCTTATGTCTTATTTGCAGGATGACACAAAACATTTCTTTCAAACCATAACATTTATGGCACTTTTTAACAAATGAATAATGAACTCGCAAAAACACTGACTGGTTTCGGGTAAACAAATTTCTCCAATGTTTTAAAAACTAACTTCATGCTTTTTATACAAACAACACTAATCACAATCAAACATTAACAATAGATAACCAGACAAACTCCCAAGTACACTCAACCAAATTTCTTGGCATCCCACAATCGACGACAAAAAACTAAAACATGGAACGAACATATCAAATTTGCACTACAGCGTCTCACGCAATTGTACAATCTACAGAGTTAAACACCACCTTCCAGACTATACACCTTAAAATCACTTTACAACACCACTCGTTCTCCCATACCTTAATTACTGTAACATCATATGGGGCTCCAACTATCATTCACGGATCACCAAACTAAACATCCGCAGGGAAATGGGCCATTCGCACTATCACAATCTCACCCCCAGAACTCACACTTACCATTCATGTACTCACTGAAAACACTTAAAATTAGTCAACCCAACTTCAAACAGCGCTCTTCATGTTGGACTACCACAAGAATCATTTACCTCCGAACTTGAGCACAATACTTTACAACAAACCGACAAATCCACAGCTATAACACCAGACAAGCGACAAACTTCATCTTCCCTCCCAAAATCTTCCTCTGAAAAAGCACTATTCAGTATCACGGCGCAAAAACTTTGGAATGATCTTCCAGAATCGCATCACAACACTCACAAAAAAAATACTTTAAAGATCAACTGAAAAAACATTGCATCAACCAGTACCAATTGATTTTTAAATTTCTCCCCAGCTTTTCTCTCCTCACCTTTTCTTAATCCTATTTCATCTCAATTCCTTACTTTTCTTCACCTCCACCTCTTCGATCTCTGCTTCTCCATTATGAAGGTCTATTACAATACCTCCGCAAGACATGTTGAAAAGTGTCCTTTATGTCCAAACGACCGTTTCCCGTATTCCCGTTGAAGTGTTTATTTAGCTTAGATATATTGTTTGTTTTAGATTGTTGTTTTGAAAAATTTTCCTTTTTTTTATGTATAATTTACCTATTGTAATATTTAAAATTATCCATATGACTTGGATCATTATTGTAATATTTGAGTAGATTTCACTTGTATGTTTACGGGCCCAGAATAACCATAAGCCCTATCGGGTTGTTTTTTTTTTTTTCCCCCCCCAAATTACTGGTCCTAGCATTCATATGTTATGCCTGAATATAAATGAAGTTGAATTGAATTTAAAGAAGAAAATCACAGACCCATTCATGACTATTAAACCTCGTAGGTAACATATCATTGATCCCTAACCATTCTAAAGCCAACCAGAATAACTGAAACAAGGCTAAACCTTAATTGATAATATTCTTACAAAAACTAGTGAACAAGGAATCTGTCTCTTATCATCGGGAATTAAGTGATCAAGTCCCAACATATTACATGACCCAAAACAAAAGTACGCAAAGAACCAGTTAAAAAAAACCGACATTACGTACCACATACGAAAAGTTTTATTGAATATAACGTTAATATTTCAAACCCAAATTATCTTTAGTAAAATGGAATAAATTACTTGATGTGTAATATGCAAATGATGATTATAATAAATGCATTCAAAAATTCACCGAGCTGTATGATGAATACATTCTTAAAAAAATACCACCCCTACAGAAAGAAAGATCCATTATTTCCTTGGATAACTAAAGGTTTAGTAAAAGGATCAATACCACGAACAAATTATATAAACGTATCTGAAATCACCAACTGAAGAAAGATAAATTAATATAAAAGTTTTAGAAATAAATTGCTATACTCTTCGACGTAAATGCAAGGCCGACAAATTCTATGAATAATGAAGTTTCAGCAAACAAAAGACAACATTCAACTTACGTGGAAAACTATGAATGGTATAATTGGGCGCGCCAAAAAAAATCACAGACTAAAACACGTTAAAACGGACTCCAATAAAACGGTTACTGATACATAATGTATAAAACAAATAGTTGTAATGATTTTTTAGTCAATATAGGTCCTAAACTTGCTTCCACTATAAATAGTTGGAAAAGATATTATGAATTATTTAAAGGACTCCGACTCCAAATTACATTTGTACTTATCACCCATTGTCGAAGATGAAATAATCAAAAATTATTAAAAATTCACCCCAAGGCAAAAGTCCAGGCCATGATAACATTGGCAATTACACTGTAAAACGAAACTGCAAAGGAGATTAGTAAACCCCTTGCTGTGATTTTTAAATTTCTCAATTTCTACTGGAAAGATTCCAAATGAATTAAAAACGGCAAAGGTCATACCAATATATAAAAAGATATGCTGCTTTATTATTCAAACTACCGGCCAATTTCAATTCGGGCCCTGTTTTTCTAAGATACTAGAACGGCTTGTTTTCAAAGACAGATGGTACATCATCTGGAAAAAACCATGTGTACTAAATATCAAACAATTTGGCTTTAGAAAGCAAAATTCGACTTATATGGCTATTATTGAGTTAGTAGATAAATCAAAAAATGCTGAGAACATAAGAGAACCACAGTTGGCATTTTATTAGACTTGTTCTAAAGCATTTGATTGAGCGAGGATCACGACATCTTGCTTTAGAAGTTAGAACATTATGGTTTTAGAGGAGTTGCATTGGAATGTTCAAGAACTTCTTGTCTAACAGGAAAGCAAATTTGTTTATATAATCTGCAAATCTGACCTTAAAGATATCAGAGGTTGCGTACCCCAGGGTCAATATTAGGCCTCTCTTGTTCTATTTTGTATATCAATGATATTATAAAAACGTCGCTCAATATTGGAAATTATCCTCTTGCAGATGACACTACCAATCTGGTATTCCCATAATGAAATTGAAAAGCAGAGGTAGAATTTAAATTAAAATTTACAGGGAGCTTCGAGAGGTAACAAATTGTTCCAAAGCCACTTTTAAATTATCGTAACGCAAGTAAAAACAAATTTATGGATGGGTACCGGTCAAACACTGCCAAATATGGAAATAATCTTACAAGTCCACTTGACGGTACAAATCGTACCCGAGTGAATAAAAACCAAATTTCTTGGCGTTATAATTGACGAAAAATTAACGTGGGAAAGAAATTAGTGCCATCTCTAAAACCATATCTGAAAATGTGGTATCCTGAATGAACCTAAATACTTTATTCCAAACACGCATTGTTACGTTCTTTGTATTGTTACGCTTATTTGCCGTATTTAACTATGGAATGTTGGTTTTGGGGAAAATTATTGTAAGACCTACCTGGATAGAGTATTGAAAAATTACAAAAAAACGGGCGGATAGAAACATTTGCAATGTTCAATTTAAAGTCACAGTAAGCCATTGTTTGAGAATCCAATATTCTAGATAAATGTCTTTACGATATTTTCAAATTGGAACTTGGAGTGTTTATGTTCAAATATAAACTAGAACATTCCATCCTTTAATTACTAATTTCAATACAAGATGTAAGATTCACGACTATCTCACGAGAAATGCAAAAATTATGACCTGCAAAAAATAAAACTAATTTTGCATCTAAAGGAGTCAGGTCATGCAGACCAAACCTCTGGAACATAAGGCCTGATAGACTATTAAAAATAGCACAAAACCTAAAATGAATTCAGAAGAAAGGATAAATACGCTTCATTCATAGCAAATTAATTTGTCACTTGATCCTGGAGCTGACCCTCCCATTTTCTTCTTTGTCATGTTCTTTGTTGGTATGGGGTCTTTTTGTTTCATTTCTTGTTATAGTTGTTCATTTATGGATGTGCAAAATTTCTAGAAGGTTATTTGCTGGGGGATGACCGCTTCTGGCCATCTTTGGCCTTTGGTCATCTCCTCCACTACATTGCCTTGTTTTTGTATGTTAGGTAACATATATTTTTAAATTGCCTTGTATTATTACATGTTATTCATGTCATATTGTTTCTGTTAGTGGAAAGAAAAGATTAAAGATGAACTGCAGCGGTTTAACATTTTCTCACTTGCAAACAGAATTCTGCCCATGCATAACACCTTCAGTCTGTTTTTCTAACTGCAACCAGGCAGCCATTGTGTAGCTTGGACCATGACAAGATCAAGTTTCGCTGGTTAGCGAATGCTTATCCCACAAGCCGAATGATCGCAAAAAAACGGTTTCCAAACAAGTATTACTTTAAAAAGCCGGTCGCGAAAGCTGGGGAACCGCTAGTTACACCATAATAAAAGGAGAGAATACATTAGATGTAAACTGCACTCCACATTTATTATGTAATTGATGAAGTTTTATTTATTGCTAGTTGTCTCCATAGATTTATACAAGCAACGGACCAAAATGGAAGATAAAATTGACCTAGATAATCTTGAATTCCATGAAAAAATTGGAGAAGGTGGGTGTGGCACAGTCCATCGTTGACCTTCAAGAAGCCATTCCAAGGTTATACCGAAGCGGCAGCGAATGGGAGTGAAAAACTCTTGGGAAAGAAGAAGTAGAAATAATGCGCAAACTCAGCATCCAAATATAGTCATATTTTTAGGATTTTACTGAATGCGAATTCAATATGATTCTTTTAGAGTACGCAAGAGATGGTTCACTATATGATTATCTAACCAACCCAAACAAGCCATTACAGGAAGATTTGATTGCTAAAATGGGCAAAAGAATCAGCACTAGCAATACAATATCTCCATGATCAGTAACTAACACACAGAGATATTAAAATCAAGAAACTGTTATTCTTTTCAGTGAACCAATTACATTAAAAGATGTGATTGGACTAGCTAGAGCAAATTGAAGTTTCTTTACACTATTCAAGCGAGAAGGGATGTAACCATCATGGCACCAGAAATAATAGTTACTAACGACAAAAACAAGGCCAGTTTCAACGATACACAGGTTGATATGCCTGGAATGCTACTTCTAGAAATTCACATCACGGTCACAACCGTTTCACGGCATGGAATATGCATATGTCGTATACAATGTTGGAAAGGGCACCCTGAAGCCAAAGATACCTCCTAACTCCCCGAAACTTCTGGAAGATTTGATGAGGCAATGTTGGAACAGTACTCCCATGGAACGACCTACAATGGATACAATTGTTGAAAGTAATTAGGGGAGATAAACAAAACTAAAATAATTCTAGTCAAGCAGAACCTACCTTTGAGCGCAACCCAACGTTGCGACCGCAACCTGCGTCTTTAACTGGGTTGTGAAGAAGAAATTGGATCTTACTCGGTTGTGAAGAAATTGGGATCTTACTGCGTTCCCGAAACTTAGTTGCACTTACGAATTCTTCAAAACTTTAAGTTTTCCACGAATGTTCCGCGTGTTGTGTACAAATGGGGACACACAAATGTATGAGATTTGTTCCCTCTTAGCTGTTATATTGGACCCCCCCCCCATGTAAATCTGTATCATCAAAGTGTATGATATTATTTTCACAATGTTAAAATAAAATCAAAAACAAATAATTATATACATTTCGCCCAAAACTTAGATTCCACAGCTTGTTCTTGGAGAACATCCTGCTATATATCATAATTTTAATATAACATAACATATTGAATATATTTTACCAGACTTAACAAAGGAGGAAATTCATCTGCATCAGCCACATCCTGACGGATTAAGACTACAGGAAGGAGAACGGTGTGAAGGTACGAATGATAACCTTGAGTGGATTTTCAAAATATTTAGCCGAAATATTTTTAGCATAACTATATTGCAAAAAGATTTTATCAAGTGATGCCCAAAGTGAACACTTTTATTGTACACATCATTTATGGTGCCCTTTTTGACAGTATAATAAGCCTTCAGCTGAATAAATTCCTTTGGGTTTATCAATGATTCAATACATGGACAGATGAATGCAATGTCTGTCCACGTAGTAGTCACTGGTACGAATCCAGGCTTGCCCGGCATCTTTAATAAATAAAAGTCAGTTACTTTAAATACTTTCGAATTTGCTACTGTTACATACTGAGGTTCCACCATTCAAATCAAATTGAGTATATCCTTACCATTTTTTTCGGCAAGGTTTGATGTTAGAAATCCTCATGACTTTGCATATTACCCATCAAAAACTTTGTGTAATGTAATTTTTAAACAGTTCACTCAACATATTTTGGGACTTACTTGAATTTTCGTCCTGCATCGCCGCAATGACTTCCTCATAATTGATGAGAAGCGGGAGGTTGGTGACCTACGGGATGAACCGAAGGTCACATACTTGCTGACAGATGATAATCGGAGATAAGCTGTATCTGCCTGTCCCTGATTAAGAGTTCTTGCTCCAGAAGCTGCAATGTAGTAGGCCTCCTTGATGCCACGTAGGTAGCTATCTGGATTCAGTGTCCAAAATCTTGTACATCCTCGGGAATTTGTGATCTCAGTTTCAGGTGGGCTCCCAAGGGGAAGAGCTTCTTGTGTTCAGAGATGCCGAAGCTTTCTTCGGGGTCTCCCATTTTTTTCTGAAATCATAGAATAAAAGCCTCAAAGAGCACTCGCCGGGAATTGAACCCGGTCGCTTGCGTACGCGGCAAGGATGAATAACCACTACACCACGAGTCCAACACGCTCACAAAACTTTTTGAGTGACCCGGGTTCGATTCCCGGGAGGGCTTTGGAGCTTTCTCCTACTCTGATATTTTTTTTCTTTCATTGTAGTAGTTTCTTCTGTATGGCCTAACGGCCATTTAAATGATTGTGACGATTTCTTGAAGGCGGCGTAATAATTATTAATTCATTTGAGGCCTCTTTGAGGTGATTAAAGCGACTATACAGGGTGAGTCATAAGACTTTACACTCGTTTTGTTTAAATATTTCTACAAAGTTAAAATCACCAAAGATATTGACTATCACAGATAAAAAACAAGGTTATTTCACCTACTATAGAACTTTTGAATTTTGATTTTTTGATTTTTGAACTTGCATTGAGAATTATGCTACTTTATAAATAAGTCCATTTTTCACCTCTGTCCACGGTATCACTGTTGTGGAATAATGCAGAACTTTTTATGAGTCTACACAAGACATCATTACCTCTTTGCGTCGCTGATATTTCTTTGTAAAGCCTTCAAATTAAAAACACTGTCAAAGCTATTTCCTAAATCAATAACAAATTATGACCTATACACCCAAACTTTGAAGCATTATTTCGAATGAATGTCAAATTGTTTACAGGATACAACACCAGTAAATACGTGAAAAACAGGTAGTCACCCCCCTCGTAGATGAAGGTGTTTTATTTTTTGGTGACCTTCGCCTACGTATACACCTACCTAAAAAAACCCTGAGAGAAAAGCGAGTTCTCTGGGTTTCAAATCATGGTGCTAGCAATATTAATATAAAATCTTTCGAAATATCAACAAGGTTGTCAGTAATATGTTATTTTTGATCCGACAAACTCAATTTTTACCCGTAGTCTTACAGGATACCTGACTGAAAAGTGCTGTTGACCTCAGATCCCGTGCATAGCTATCTTCGCGGTCCATAGCTCGCAATGTCTGTGGATATCTACCCTAATTTCATGATTGATTAGAAAGGAGATAAGGTGATGATCTTCAGCATATGTTACTTACGTCTGAATTTCCCTTGATGAGAAAATTGACGATTCATCTCGCCCAGTTTGTACAGGAACGATGGGACCAGGATTAAGTGTTGAAACCTTACGAGCTGTGTATAGCAGACGGCGAAAATAGTTTGTGACCTCCCCTGCTCTGTAAGCCAATTGATCTTTCAACATTGTTTTCAAACACGTGGTGATACTAAACAGTTCCCCCGTGCCTATGTTGTCTATGCAGAGCGGGCGGGGGGGGGCAGGAGAACGGCGGAGGTGGCGACAATGGTCGGGTTTGAAATGGAGCAGTAAAAACCTCTAGGCTGGTCTCAGTTTTGTAAGCGGAATGTACAATGACCGAGTCTTAAGGTGCAAATTTCATCAAGTACTTGCTTGCGCAATGTTTTAGCCGATTAATAGCCACAATATGGGATAAAAGATAGTCCAGAAACTTTATGATGTACATGCCGAGTTTTACCAATGATGCGGCTCTTGTCTTTTTTCGCAGAAAGTGCAGGCTATTTTTTGATACATGTTAATTGAAAGTGTTTGTCAACCATAATAGGACAATCTTTGGTGTGACTGACAGGTTTACCAATCACCTCCCTCCCCCCCCCGATGAAACCCCTCCCCGAGTAACCCCCTCCCCAAGTAAACCCCTCCTTTCACTTCTCAAAGGACAGGCTATAAGGAGCAAAGGGTAAGTTATTTTATTTTGATATATGCGCTTTAAAGCAATGGAAAAATCAAAATATGTTTTTTGGGTGAGCCCTATCTAAGAAATCTTCAAGAGATAGCAGAATATAGATATTGACACAACTTTATTTGTGTGGGGTTTGCTCCCTTAGGTTAAAAAAAATGACCTTATTCCATGAATGATCACAACATGTGGAGGAGGTTTCAAATAGACAAAAATGCATTAATTTACAAATCTGAGTCCGCTATAGATTCACACCAATAAATAACGTGAAAAAAACAGTAAGTCCCCCCAATGTAGAGGAAGGTGTTTTTTTTTTGGTGACGCCTCGCCTAAGTATAAAACCTAAAAAAACTGAGAGAAAAGGAGATCTGGTGTTAAATCAGGGTGCTATCAATATTACGTGTAAAATCTGTAGGAATATCAAAAAAAGTTGGCATTGATATTTTTTGACCGACAACCATTTTAACCGTATTCTTACAGGGACAACCATGACTACAAACGTCTGTGCCCCCAGATCCACGGTGCATGCGATCTCGCGGTCCAGTAGCTCGAAATGTGGGATAACTACCCTACTTTCCCTGAATTGATAGGTAGGAGATATCATGATCTTCAAGCAGAAAGGGGGGGGGGGGGGGGGGGGGGGGTTTAGCTTTTACGGTCTGAGATGTTCCCTGAGGAGAAATGACGTGTTCATCTCGCCCATTTTTACAGGAACGAATGGAACCAGGATTATAGTGGTGTGAAACCTATATATCATTTCGCGGAAACTTTTGAATCCTATTGGCATCCTGGGCAATACCGCCGTTCAACCAGACTTTTCACTGAAGCCTTCATAATCTGATGGGAAGGGGCTACCTTTGGGGATCAATTTGAACTACAACACACATTTCCACTTCAATCTGTCCGTTTCCCTTTGCATTCCCAATCCGATCCGTCCTTCCCTCCTTTTCCTTTACTCTCCCTTTCTGCTTGTCATTTTTTCCTATTCTCCTGCTTTACACCCGTATCATAATCTCATTAACCTGGTCAGACCCTGGGGGGGGGGGCAAAATGCTTCCCTTCCCCTGCCCCCTTTATGCTACTGTCATTGCTATTGCAGAAATATTATCACAACAGTTGTGAGCATTAGGTAACGGTTTACTTTAGAAAAACAAATGTTAGTTCAATCATTTATATCTTCTCTCTTCTTCTTTCTTGCTTATGATGCAGCAGCTAAATATGTGTGGAAGCGTTTGGAGCCAACTCACTGTTTATTGGGTGGGGGGGTTTGAAAATCTGCGTCCACGGTGGACGCAAGGTGGGCACCATGAGATGGGATCCGCAGTCTGTGATGGGTAACCACATTGGCAGGCTGGCATGGCCGCAGCCCGCCCCACGGTTGCATAGTGCTAGTTAATCGACCGACTCCTGTGCGCATCCTGTGTACAGTGACCCAATCCTTGCGGTGGGAGATTGCTTGCCAGGTTGTAGTCTGTCTTCGGTGTATAAGGGTGACTGGTCTTGGAATTCTAGCCAGGCGTCATTCCATGTCCGTAATGTTTGAAGGGGACTGAGAGTTTAGCAGCGTGGTCGGCAGAAGGTCGGCGAGCGCACAGTCTCTGTCTACCGAGTTGGTGTGATTCTTTGACAGTGCCATGCAGCAGGCTTGCTTGTCCACAGGGCCTTATTCACTAGGTTTATGTGTGTGATGTTGTCTCCGAAGCACTGCAGGCATGGCAGGTGCAATGCCTGAAGCACTGGTAGGAATTCAGATGACGTAGGACGAGGCAGCCAGTGATGGTTTTCTCAAAGGGTCATCGTTGAGTAACTGTGTCCAGCTTCTTTGTGTGAGAGCTTTTCCACCAGCTTCGGCGGCATATTCCAGCAGTGTCTAGTGACCAGAGCCAAGGCATGGTTCGTAGGGTCGTTGGGCTTGCCGCCCCCGTCCTGAAGATCCATCATCGGCACATGGGGGGGGGGAGGTTATTCCTCGAAGAACCTTGGCGCATACTGACTCGATGTGCTGACGGTAGTAAGCTGCCGGTCAAGCTTCACTCGGCCAAGTGGTTGGTGTAGGATTGTATGCAGAGGCGCTCCATTGAGGTTGGGTGAAGCTGTCGGATATAACCTACTTTGGTGTTGCGTTGGAAGGTAGTACGGTGGTCATGGCGTCCGCTCAGCTTCACTTCTCGAAATCGCTGATATACAATCGTCGGCCTGAATGCAGACATGTAGTGACCTTTTGTCGAATTGAGTTGTTGGTGAATTTTTTTGAATGGGAGGTATTCGCGCATAATTAAACTATAGTGTTAAGACTTTAAGGATTCAAAAATTTTTAGATATAAACAAAAATAACGTATGTGCAATTCGCTTTTTTCCGCTCAATGCAAGACCAACGTAATGGCACTTACGTTGTCTTGCATTGACAATGTTGCCCCCCTTTTCAGTGCAGACCAACGTAATGGCACTTACTTTGGTCTTGTTACATATTTGCCCCTTTTCAGTGCAAACCAACGTAATTCCACTTACGTTGTCTGCTTAAACTTTTTTTTCATGCAGACCAACGTAAGTGGCAATTACGTTGATCTTGCATTAAACATTTGCACCGTTTTCATTGCAAGGACACGAAGTTGCACTACGTTTGGTCTTGCCACTAAAATAGCTACTGATTCAACTTACGTTCACGTCTTTTTAAATAAATATTTAATTACGTTTGTCAAGTAGAAAATTATTATCATTTAATCATACAATACATTTCCTATTGTAATCCTCTATAATTATGGACCAACCACCTATGGAATTCCAAAGAAACACAAAAATGTTCTTTCCTCTCCTGCACAATTAGTCAAACTGCCACTTACGGTTTGGTCTTGCATTCAGCCGACGAAGTGAACACATAGGCCATACAGATCCTTGTGTGTACTCCTTCCTCAACGAGCAGGCGACCTCTCTGCCCATCACTGGTACTATAGAATATAGCTACGTTTGCGAGCATGTTCCAATGAAATACAAGGGACGATCCGGATGGTCTGAGAAGCTTGAGTGTCAGGCCCTGGTTCCACACGGTGTCATATATGCTGCAGTAAGGTCCACCAAGATGACCCCTGCCTTCCAAAACGTCGACTTTTTCAGAAGCTTTCCTCATATCCTTTGTGAGTTTTAACAATCTGGTGACCATGCTCCGGCCCACTGCGAAGTCATGCTTGTTCGTCAGACAGATGGGTTTCGACGACGGGCTCCAGCCGGGCAGGATCATCCTCTCAAGCAGTTTGAAGGAGACACACATTAGTGATATTGGCGGTAGTTCTTGGGTGTCGACAGGGCTTGTTTGGTTTGGGATGCATGATAGTAGCTCCCCCAGATCTTTGGTAAGGACTGGATGGTACGGCAACATGTGTAGAATTCATGGAGCCAATCTAGACATCGTTGGGCCGCATTGCATCAGGACTCTGCTGGTATGTTAGCCTGCCCCTGGGCCTTTCCACTCTTAGTTGACGGATAGCGAGGTAGCCTCATCCGGTGAAGGGATGTTAAAGTTGACCCGTCCACGCCGTGCTGACGAAGTTTGGTGATCTCTTTTGACAGAGCGAGTGTGATCCCTTTCAATGTTTCTTCTTGAAACGACCATTGCGAGAGTTTCTCATCAATGAGTGGCATTCACTGGGAAAACATTTCGATGGTTTTTGAAATTCTGCCGGTGAGGCGGTTTATATTCTTGCAAGCCTTCCTGTTGGAGTGGGTTAAGTTGATCCCTTGGACCGTCTCCTCCCAGCGATCACAGAGTGTTTCCTGTCCAGCAGTTTGTCCATCTGAAGCTGAATGAGCTATCTTCCCCGGGTTGCAAATTCATTGCACAAGTAATCACATCCTCATCCAAGGAGGGATATAACTGCGGCGGCAGCCACGTGGGATGTTCTTCTTGCTAATAATAAAGAATTGACACAGTGCTGTGTCGAATTGTCCAGGTGGAGGAGTTTGGTGTCCGGAGGTTGGTGGCGCTTCTGAATCCACCAGTTCTTGACGTCCCATCTGCTGCGGAATTCAACCTTTCACTTGGATTGTTTGGACAGGCTTACAAGGCTCTCCCTGAGCGGATCAGTGTAATTTTTAGAGAAAAAAAAAAAAAAGGCTTTTTACAAACACTCATGGCGTTTGTTGCTGTAGACGTTAAGACTTGTGTGTCACTATGTTTATGGTGGTTTTCCCGTTAGATTTACCATCGACAATATGCGAAAACTACCGTTCGATTTTTTTTAGACCAGTGAGCAGATGATGTATGAAGCTATTGGTTTTCAATTATAAAAAACAATTTCTTTAACTTAAAGGTGCGTGTCCGATCGTCTTGACCCCCTGATTTAACCGGAAGTAAGTATCGATTTTGATATCAGATGAAATGCCGTATTCTGCTCATTGTCGCCTTAAATTTTTGACGCCCTCAATCCATTTCAACTCCCATCTATAACCAAAAAACCGCCGTTTTATTGGTTGACCATCATATTCGCACATATTGAATAGGGGTCTTTGCAACATCATTATGGGCGGGTGGGGGGGGGCCGGAGAAGAATGCGAGGGGCAAGACACAAGGTAGTGTGAATGAGCAGTTTAAAACACTCTAGGAGCTTCAGTTTGTTAAGCGAATGTAAAATGACAGAGTCTAAGGTGCAACATTCAGCAGTCTGGCATTGCGCACTGTTTTTTTAGCCGATTTAAATAGCCACAATATGGATAAAAGGTAGGCCATGACAACTTTTATGATGTACAAGCCGGGTTTTACCAATGATGGCGGCTCTTCTTTTATCCGAAAGTGAAGCTTGAAGCCTATTTTATACATGTTAAATTGAAAGTGTTTGGCAGCTATAATAGGAATATTTGGTGTGAACTGAACATTTTGTTACACGGCAACCTCCCCCCCCTCCCATGAGTAAAGGTAAACCCCCTCCCGAGTAAACGGTGTAATCCCCCTCCCCAAGTAAACCCCTCCTTCACTTCTAAAAGGACAGGTGCTATAAGAGCAGCAAAGGGGGTAAGTTATTTTATTTTGATAATATGCTTTAAAGCAATGGAAATGGAAACACAACAAAGAGTGTTTTGGGTGAGCCCTATCTAAGAAAATCTTCAGTGATAGCAGAAGATGGAATATTTTAGGACAATACTAATTTATTGCTCACTTAATTAAAAAAAAAATACCTTATTTATAATGAATGATTCACACAATGTGGAAGGAGGTTTCAAATAGACAAGGCAAATGCATTAATTTACAAATCTGACGGCGGTTTTCCTCTAGGATTCACACCAGTAAATAACGTGAAAAAAAGGTAAGTCCAGCCCCACTGTAGATTGAGTGTTTTGTTTTGGTGACCCTCGCATAAGTATACATAAAACTGAGAGAAAGGCGGAGCGAGATCTGGGTTTCAAATCATGGTTTCTATTCAATATTAAGTTTAAAAATCTGTAGGGAATATCAAAAAAAAGTTTGTATGAATGTATTTAGATCGACAAACCAATTTTAACCGTATTCTTACAGGGAGTACACCTGATGAAAAAGTGCTGTGACCTCCAGGATCCACGGGATGCTAGTCTAGCGGTCCAGGCCGCTCGAAAATGTTGGGATAACTACCCTAATTTCTGATGATAGAGTTAGGAGATATGCTGATACTTCAGCCAGAATGTTAGCTTTAAGGTCTTGCTGGAGATGTTTCTTGAGGGCGAAAGAAAAAGAACGTTTTCATCGCCGCACATTTTGTACGGAAAACAATGGACAGGATTTAGTGGTGTGAAACCTATATATTCATTCGCGGAGGAAACTTGAAATATGTAGGCAATTCTGTCCTGCCAAGTACAGCCGGTTCAAACCATAGTTTCACGACGAATGCACTAATTGATGGGAAGAGGCGGCGGGGGGATACCTTTGGGATCAATATTTTTTTTGAACATACAACATTCAACTCAATCTGTCTTTGCATTTGCATCCCAATCTATCCGATCCATTCCAGCTCTTTTCTGTACTCCATTTCTGCTAGTGTAATTTCATAATTCCCTGCTTTACCAGGTAGCTTAATCTCATACCTGGTCAGACCCATGGGGGGGGGGCAATGCGTCCCCCTTCACCCTGCCCCTGTTATGCTACTGTCAGTTGACTATTGTTAGAGAAATTATTATCAACAACAGTTGGTAGCATTAGCTTAAACGGTACTTTAGAAAAACAAAGGTTATTCATCATTTAGATCTTCTTCTCTTGCGTATGAGCAGCCGCTAAAAGATTTGTAAGCGGTTGGAGCCAACTCACTGTTTACTGGTTGGGGTTTGAGAAAGCTGTGTCCACCGGTGGACCAAGGTAGGAGCACTCATTGAGACATGTGATCCGCAGTCTGTGATGGAGAACCACATTGGCAGGCTGGCGATGCCGCAGCCCCCATCGGTGCTATTGCTATTGAAGGACGACGTCCTGTGCTAATCCGGTTAAGGTGACCCCTTCCTTGCGTGGGAGATTGCTGCCATGTGTATTTCTGTCTTTTAGTGTAATCGAGAGTTGATCGTCTTGGAGTATCTACCAGGCAGATATATCCATTTCTAAGATGTTGCAATGGGGAGCTGAAGTTTAAGCAGCGTGTCGACAGAAAGTTCGGCGAGAGCACAGTCTGTCTACCGAGTTGGTGTGATTCTTTGACAGTGGTTATGGCAGCAGGTGTTTGTGTCCAGCAGGGCCTTATTCACTAATTGGTGCGTGTGGTGTTCTCATACTGTGTTCTCCTGGGGTCCTAAGTATGCAGGTGCAATGCCGGAACGCACTGGTAGGAATTCAGATTACGTAGGACGGAGGCAGCCAGTGTTGGTTCTCAAGGTCTCGTGAGTACTGTGTCAGCTTTCTTTGTGTGAGAGCTGTTGAACCATGCTGCGGCGGCATATTCAGCAATGCTGTAGACCAGAGCCAAGGCAGCGGTTCGTAGGGTCGTTGGGCTGGCACCCCATGAGATCCACGCAAGTCGGCACAGGAGGTTATTCCGCTAAGATACCTTGGCGGCATACGGAAATCGGGTGTGGACGGTAAGTAAGTGCCGGTCAAGCTTCCACTCCCAAGTAGGTGGTGTAGGATTGTATGGACGAGGCGCTCCATTGAGGTTGATTTGAAGCTGGCGATGAGCATCTGTGGTGTTGAGGTGAAGGTAGTAGCGGTGGTGGGTAGGCTTCGCTCAGCTTCAGTCTCGGAAACGCGGGATATACAAGTCGTTCGCTGAATGCAAGACCAAGTAAGTGACATTTTTGTCGAAATTGAGTCTTTGGTGAATTTTGAAATAGGAGGTATTCGAGCAATAATTGAAACTATGTGTGAAGATATGTAAGTGATTCAAAAAGTTTAGAATGAACAAGAAGCTAAACGTATGTTGCAATTCGCTTTTTCCGATTAATGCAAGACCAACGTAAGTGACACTTACGTTCGGGCATTGAGCAATGTTGCCCCTTTCGTGCTGTGTACCAAACGTACGTGGCACGTACGTTGGTATCTTGCATTAACATTTATTTGCCCCTTTTCAGTGCAAAGACAACGTAAGTGCCACTTACGTGGTATGCATTAAACATTTTTTCAATGCAAGACCAACGTAAGTAAGTGCCACTTACGTTACGTTGGTCTTGCATTTTAAAACAGTTTGCACCTTTTCAGTGCAGGACCAAAACGTAAGTGCGGCACTTACGTTGGTCTGCCCACCAAACTAGAAAATACTGATTCACTTACGTTCACATTATTTTGTAATAAAATATTTAATTACGTTTGTCAAGTAGAACTTATTTCATTTATATCATACAAATATCATTTCCTAGTTGTAATACCGCTATAATTATGGACAACACAACCTATGGAAGCCAAAAGAAACCAAAATGTTCCTCTGCAAAATTAGTCACACTGCTTACGTTGGTCTTGCATCAGCCGACGAAGGGAAACAGCATAGGAACCAGTACAGATCCGTGTGGTATCCGTCCTCAGACGACGCAGGCGACCTCTCTGCCCATCACTGGTTATTGAGAACAAAGCTTAGGTTTGCAAGCATGTTTCATATGAAATTACAACGGTGGATTATCCGGGATGGTCCTGAGAAGGCTTGAGGTGTCAGGCCTGGTGCCCAAACGGTTGTCGTATGCTGCAGTATAAGGTCAACCAAGATGCGCCTGCCTACGCTTTTCAAAGCTTTCATCAATATCCTTTGTGCGTTTTAAAATCTGGTGGACAGTCTTGTGCCAGGCCACGGCGAATGTAGTCCTGCTTGGTTCGTCAGGCAAGAAGGGGGTCGAACGACGGGCTCCAGACGGCCAGGATCACCCTCTCAAGGAGTTTGAGGAGACACAACAGTAGGATAATTGGGCGTAGTTCTTGGGGTGTCGAAAGGCATTGTTTGGTTTGGGGAGGGCGATGAAGTAAGCTCTCCTTCAGATCTTGGGTAAGGACTGGTTGTAAGGCAACATGTGTAAAACACCTGGAGCCATTCAAGACATAGTGGGCCGCATTGCATCAGGAACTCTGCTGGTATGTTATCAGGGCCCTGGGCCTTTCCACTCTTTAGTTGACTGATAGCAGAGGTAAGCTCATCTTGTGAGAGGGATGTTGAAAGTGACCCGTCCACGCCGGGGGCTGGACGAAGTTTGGTGATCTCTTTTTTGACAGAGCGAGTGTGATCCTTATCAATGTTCTTGAAACGACCATTTGCGAGGAGTTGCTCAGCAATTGAGTTGGCAGTCACTGGACATTTCGATGGTTTGGAAATTCTGCCGGTGAGGCGGTTTATATTCTTGCAAGCCTTCCTGTTGGAGTGGGTAAAGTCGATTCCTTGGACCGTCTCCTCCCAGCGCTCACGGTGTTTCCTGTCCAAGCAGTTTGTCAGATCTGAAGCCTTGGATGAAGCCTTTTCCCCGGGTTCAGAATTCATTGTAAAGAGTATCACATTCCTCATCCAAGGATGGGATATAACTGCGACGGCAGCCACGTGGGATGGTCTTCTTTGCTATATTAATAAAGAGTTGACACAGTGCTGTGTAAGAATTGTCCAGGATGGAGGAGGTTGGTGTCGGGAGGTTGGGCACTTCTGAATCCACCAGGTTCTTGAACTGGTCCCAGTCTGTCTGCGGAAGTTCCACCTTTTCACTGGCTTTGTTGGTACAGGCTTAGCAAGGCTCTCCTGAGCGATCAGTGATGAGATCAGTTGCTGTAGACGTGAAGAATTGTGTGTCAATATGGTTTATGGCGGTTTTCCGTTAATTTACCATCGAAAATATGCGAAAAGCTAAACGTTCGAATTTTTTTACCAGAGTGAAGTGGATATAATGAGCTAGTGTTTTCAAGTAGAAAAAAACAATTTCTTAACTTCTTAAAGGTGGTTGTTCAGATCGTCCTTGGGACCCCCTGATTTACCGGAAGTGTATCGATTTTGATATCAGATGAAAGGCCGTATTCTTCCCATTGTCGTCCTTAAATTTGAGCCTTCAAATCCATGTCATTACAAATAATAAACAAAAAACCGACGTTTAGTGGTTGACCATCAATATAGCACAGTACAGAATAGGGCGTTTTGCAAACAGGCATTATGGCGTCTTTACCATCAAAACCGCAAGTTTGTTTCCCACGGTGACTGATGGGGTTGTAATTTGCATCGTGCAGGCTATTCATATAGGTAGAGAGAACATAATACACATAAATCGGAACAAGCACCTTAAATATTTAAATTTTTCTGAAATCGACAGTGTTAAATCTTTTTGACTCAACCTGTATATAAAAAAGGTTATTATTATTATTATTATTAAATGCGGTTATGTGCTCGGATTAAGGGGACACAGACCCAAAAATTGCACCATTGAAAAAGCACGTAAAAATGTGTTAAAGACAAACGCACTTTTCCCACCAGAGGTTAAACAGTTGGAAATTTCCAATGCATAAATCACATGATAAGACAATGAAACTTGCATATAAGCTTCAATTCACTTTACACAACAATCCGATTAACTTTTACGATAAGAGCAACCTGAACAGCGCCACCGCTATTTTCGGCTGCCACGGACGCCTACTAACCGTTTCGACCAGGGTATTCTTTCCGAGGGCCTATGTTATCACCAATGAATCGAGAGTCGCTATTTCCTACTATAAGAGTTAATGTACATTGCTGTGTCAAAATGTCACAAATAGGCCTTGATTTTTACCGGATCTAACTCCCATACACCAAACGTGGAGTGATTGGTACTGCTGGCCCCTTCGAACACGACCAAAATCGTATTTTCATTTTCCTCTTATTTCAGAAATGTGACATTTCAAGAAAAATGTTTTTCAAATTATATTCCCCAAATATTGCCTGGTGTGCGAAAGTGCGAAATTATATTCCAATAATTGCTTGGTTGGTTATTAAATCCAGGTTTCCGCAATGTGCTCTCATACCGAATTTGCGTTAAATTGTTCCCTTCCTCACAGGTTTATTGCACTGGTGATAAGGAAAGATATCAGATCTCAGATAGTAGCGGCCATACTGATCTTTGGTAGAATACAATGGATCCCACTTCATGATTACCCCCCCCCCCCAACACACAAACCACACAACACACGCTACACACACCTCTCAAATCTTATATCTCGCAAATTTGTGGCAATTTCTCCTCATTTGGCATGACGTCTCAATATGGACATGACACTCGACACCATATTGTGATTGATAAGTCCAACCACACCCCTCCTGCTTTCACACTTTGTAATCAAAAATGACTTAGACTCTGAAAACGAGGGTAGCTATTTTCTAATGCCAACATGTCTCCATTGGAAAATAAAGCATGATCACTCGAAAACCATTCATGGGTAGTCATGCAGTACGTGTGCGAAGGGGGCAACAGTACAATAGTGCACCATTGAAAAGCACGTAAAATGTTATTTACAAGACAACTCTCTTTTTCACCGACCCGTAAAACAATTCTGTTTGTCAACTCTTTTTTAGCCTTTCCTGTGGTCCCCCCTGAGTATTTTCAATGAAAATCACATGATAGACATGAAACTTGCATAAAGCTCGAATTCACCTTGCAACATCGATTAACTTTTACGATATGAGCACGTGAAGAGCGCACGCTATTTCTTTTCGGCTGTCACGGACGCCTCCTATCAGTGTGGTCGACCCAGGGTATTCTTTCCGGGACCTATTTTATCACATGAATCGAACGTCAATATTTTCTACTATAAGAGTAATGGACTTGCTATGCGCTCTCATTTTGATGATAACATCTATCACGGAAAAACGGATCGCCACAGGACAACCAAACTGGCACAAATAGGCCTTGTATTTTTTTTACCGGAACTAACTACAATTACACCACACATGGAGTGATTTGATACTGTGCCCCCTTAAATTTCCGCATAGCGCCACCTTTGACTCTGTTAAATATACTGCTACGGCGTCAGCTATATAGCAATTTCGCCGTGTGGATGGACTCGTGGTGTAGCGGCTATCATGCTTGACGCGTACGCAAGCGAACCTGGTTCGATTCCCGGCAAGTACTCTTTTGAGGCTTCCTTGTACTCTGATCTTTCTTTCCGATTGACTAGTTTTTCTTTATAGTCCTATCGGTCATTTAAAAACTTAAATTAGCACCTATGATTCTATATTAACTTATCACATAGCGCCACCCTTGACTCTCCCACTCTCTCGCTCTCTCTCTCTCTCCATGGAAAAGCAGATTGCTAAATACGGGAAAGAAAAAACATTTATGGTGATAAAAACCAAGTTGGTGGTATATGAAAGTGTAAGGGACAGTCTCCACCCCGGTAGGTAACTGGGTATTCTGGTTGGGTAACCACCCGAGTTATAAAAAACGGGAGACCTGGCCAGGTCTCGAGACTTGCAATATAGGGTATCAAATTCAGCATATGTCTCTCTTAGTCTCACTTAGGGTATCAAATTTGGCATTTCAGTCTCAGATAGATCAAATTATAGGACTGTGTTGGGATTGATTTGGTGTTTAATCATTCTTAAAAACAAAACAAACAGCCCAAAAATAACTAAATATTGGCTCAAGTGGAATGTAAAATCACAGGCTAAAATCCCATTGGTAATATCCCTGGCTCCCAATCTCGGATATGGAGTGTCCATTTGAACACGCCTGGTCTCGGATATGGTATTATTTTATTGGTTTCTGGTCTCACATAGGGTCACCCCAGAACCCTTGTAACGTGGGTGGTTTCCCAGGCTCTTGTACAGGTTACCTCCCCGGGATCTCCACCTGGATATTTTGCTGTGAGGAATCCCCGGGGGAATCCCTATCCTTCACCTTTTTAATTTCACAGCATTTGTTGGTACCAAATTGCAATTGATACAAACAGTCATATCAGTCATATATATAAACCGCCCTAAACAATTCAATTATAGAATGTGGGGTTTTTAATAAACTATATATTAATGCATTCTTGGGACACTCATTTTAAGTTAAAGAGACACTGGCACATTTGAAAAATAGTGCGCCCTCCAGTGGCGGATTTAAGAGTCAGCAGTGTCAGCAGCTGCTGACAGGGCCCCCCTAAAATATTGCTCTCGGGGCTCCTTCGGACACACCTTAGTCACACTAAAGTGCGATATTGCGTTGCTTCTTGACGCTAAAGGGGCTCCACCTTAAGCTGCTGACAGGGCCCTTTTCCTTAAATCCGCCACTAGCGCCCTCAAGATTTTTCAAAATCGATATTTTTGCATGGTTGTAAGGCTTTTATATACAAAAGCCCTCACCCGAAATGATTAAGACCAAATCAGCTTCCTTATGGGTAAACAGAACGATTTTATAATTTAACGTCGCCGGCGACGTTAAATTCAGCAGACGACGAAAAATGGCGTTTAATACAAGACACGCATGCCGTATGCATGTTTCCCACGCTATGCACACTGTTTGATCGGTCTATAACCTTTGTGGTTTTAATATCAGTGAGTACGAGTCAAAAATATTCATGTAATATACACATTTGTTGATTATAAAGTTATGGAAAACTTAAAAGTTGGCCTACAAATTACCTGGATGTCTTTATCCTCATACCAATGTCCCTATCTGTTTTGGGGTATGTTATTTTTATGTGTAAAATATATCTCTGTTCTTCCAATGGCCTAGACTATCATTTTAGAGCAAATTGAAGAAATTTCATATTTTGTGAAAATGTGCCAGTGCCGCTTGAGCTGAATTGCTAGTGATACGATAATATATTTTATTCATAAAATATCTGATATTTTTTCACTTACGTTATAATTTAATAGCGTCGGTAACGTGGAAGTTGACAAAGACGTTGTTTCCGGAAAAACATCATCAAGATCAACAGGCTCCATTGATTGCGAACAGACTCCGTTGCTGTCCGAATGGTGACCTAGTTATTGCTGTATACCGTGAAGAACAAATTAACATTCTCCAGGGAACCACAGGTGAATGCAAAATACCATCGCTAAAGTCGGCGCCTGGAGAAGACAAAGAAAAGCAGATTGGTAGGATACGAAGTATTGATGTCTCAGCAGAAGGGCATATTTTGATAGTAGATGGCACAAGGTATGTCAAGGTGTTTGATGAAGATGGTAGATACGTACACAGCATCCTGGCCTCGAGTGAAGGTGAAACTCGTGCCAATAATCTTAGGTGTGTAGCCACTGACAGAAATGGACATGTATTGGTGATTGATCGGGACAATTATCTTACAATGATCCAATCATGTCTCAATGGCAGTATTGTAAGATCAGTTAAGTGTAATATAGAACCCAATGGAAGAATGACTGTCAATGGTAATAACCAAGTCGTCTACCATTATAGCCCATATGGTGCAATGTATACAAAGCTGGTCGCGTTCGATTATTCAGGCACTGAAATATTTAGTGCTAAGTCAGTCAAAATTGATGAAAACGTGGAAGAAGGTAAAAAAGTATGGGCAGAGGGAGTAGTTTGTGATGCTGACAATAATATCTACATTGTAGTGAAGGTGCTGAAAGGTTCCGATGAAATTCCTAACACTGGCCATATCCACAAATACAGTCCCGATGGTATATTCCAAAAATGCATTTCCAAGGGATTGTATGCACCTTGGGATTTGGCCATTCGAGCTGATGGCTCATTGGTTGTAGCTAACAACCACTCAATTTTAATCTATAGTTTAGAGTAAGTTCGTTTTAACACCCTAGACAAGCTCTGTCAGCAAGAGCATATATTACTACATGTTTCCTATTTTCAGCTAGGTTGGCAATAAATACACACATTCCAAGGTTGTACGCTGCATAACACTATGCTTTTGTAAGCAACAACTAACAATGATTTAGCAGATAGAGACATGCAAATCATGGATGGGCAACAAATCTATTAATCTACTTACAGTGGCGTTTCAAAGGCATTGTATATGTCATATCATGCATCACAACAGATTTGATGTGGTGTTTGTCACACCATGGATGAAAGGGATAGAAAGAACCACAACGACTTCCACAATCCGATTTTAATCTGTTATCCATTCACCCGCACAAAGGGAACGGATTCAAAAACCACCCTTTGATCATAATCCCTCTGCCGCAATCGATGATCGGCGATCAATCCTGACTGTAGAATTTTTTGAAAACTCTATGTCCGAACACGTAAAAGTGTAAAAGTATATTGCATATTACAATATGTTCCGGCTGTATCCGGTGTGTATTTGTTGTTGTTTTCGTTATATAAGAAGTTAATGTACATCGTTATGAATTCAGCTTTACTGCCCATGACTGGCCAGTGTGAAAATTAAAGGATGAAAGTTTGACTAAATTTGAAAGTTGGACCCGGGGCCGTCTTGGATTTTCGTTGGCACCCATGCTCGTTTCAGGGGTTCTGAAAGTGACCTCTAACGGACCAATTTTCAGTTAAAATATACCCGGCCCCTAATTGGACCAGCTTTGGTGAAATTATACTAGTTTTCAGTGAAAATATACACCTAACGGTACAGCAGTAATATGACATCCTTACTGTGCTTTTTTAAATATATTTTCCACTAGTATTATCCCAGTTATATACTCTCTTTTGAAATTACAATTATAATATATTATAAACATCTTTACTTGTATGCAAAATATTTTTGATTGATATTGTAACAATTTTTCACTGTAATGCATTAGTTACATAATTATTTATCATATTGTTTTTCCTGTAGGCCTATTCTATGATGAACAAATAAAATTTGATTGGAGATTGAAGGTAATTTGCAGTGAGATTATACCCCCTGCGGGACCTGTTCTCAATACATGAAAAAAGTACACATTTAAAATAGCCAATATACAAGAAAAATGACACTTGTGCTACTGCAAGAAAAATACACATTTAGGGTTATTTTGCTGATATGTTTTAGGTAAATTTTTCCTATTTGTATCATTGAACCAGTCACAATCACAACTGAATTTGTACCCCAGCGGGTCTAGAACTTGATTAATTTGAATTTGATACCCTAGCGGTAGTCCCGCATTTGCAGCTAATCCCTCTTTTTTGGACCGAGCATGGGTTCCCGACCAAAATCCAAGAACCCCCCGGGCGTGTTGACCGGTTTCCATGTAAGCCGCCATATGTTTGAGTATTTTAATTCCACAGGATTCATCGCGTGCGGATTCCGATACCCGGAATCTTTACGCATGCAGACAACCACGAACTGCGAAGTTTCTCTAAGCGAGAAAATCCGAATTACGATTATCCTCGGAGGGCCACTTGTGATGAATATGAATACAATTGCAATAATAGGGCGGCAGATGTATTGGTCAAAGCAAAGTGGGTTGTTGTGCTCAAAGAGGTTTCTAATATAGATAGGAAGGCAAAACGTTACGTATCTTTAGAAATCAATCGTCTCGCATGTTTTTGGCCGACCACAAAGAAACATCGAGTACCCACAATAGAAAGCATGGCTGCCATCCGCTCTCCACATCTGGGTGCCGCTTTGCATAACCACTAATCGGTAGTGATATAATTTTTGTTGTAAATGTAATGTGTTAGAGGTGGCCAGTAGTAATAATAGTGGCCACCTTGGATCATCTGTGCTCAATACTCTTTTTTTCTCATAATGCAAGCGCGCTTTAAGGGAAAAGGTGTAGTCATTGAGGGCGGTTTTTTAATCAAGACGACGTACGTGTCTTTCATTCGTTGTTTGGGCCATGGGTAGGACAAATTTAACCACCCAATACTTCACCCAACATCCAACCACTGAATATTTTGGCGGATTGTTTTATCGAATTGACATTAGTGTGTATACCGCACCCAAACTAAATAATTATTCCGTGCAATACTCAAAATGTCAGCGCCCCAGCACAACGACGACTGGTTTTGAATGGGGCTTCACCCCCTTGGTTGTGCTTCTTCTTTCTCTTTCTTCCATGTCCGACATAGAGCCCAAAGTGAACATCGGAATATAGTTTTTTTCCTAGCTAACTGTGATTTTGGTTTATTTTGCGCAAAAAGGGGTTAAGAATCACATTTCCATTCTTCATTACTTAATCTGATCAGTCAACCTAATGACATTACCCGACCCAATTACAAAAAATTATGTAGACAAGTTGGAATTTGCGAAATGGTGTAACTATACTTTTACAGGTATATAGGCAATACCTATTTAGTCTTGTTGTATAGACCACTCTCCTCCCCCC
>JAMKCH010015533.1:0-24084 GCA_023653785.1 Ophioderma brevispina
TTATACGTATATAGTGTAATCTACTGCTTCAACTACTCCGTATGTAATCTTAGTACAAATGTTTATGTTTACTCAGTGAACCTCAAATGAATCATGGTGATGATTGTATCATGGTTTATGATGATGTTCATGGTGATGATGATGTATCATGGTCGTGAGGATGATTCATGGTTGTGATGAGTATCATGGATGAGATGATGTATCATGGTCGTGATGATGGTCTCAGGTTGTGAGAGCTATCATGGTGATGATGATGTATAATGGTTGTGATGATGTATTCATGGTCATGATGATGTATCATGGTTAAGGAGGATGATATGGTGGTTGTGATGGTGATGTACATGGTGGTGATGATGAGGTATCATGGTGTGATGTATGTATCATGGTGGTGTGATGTGTATCATGGTCGTGGATGATGTATCATCGGTGATAATGATGTATCTGTCGAGATGATGTATCATGGTGATGATGATGTATCATGGTTGATGATGATGATCATGGTGATGATGATGTATCATGGTGGTGATGATGGGGTATCATGGTGATGATTGATGTATCAAGGGGGGGGTTTGATGATGATGTTATCATGGTGGGATGATGTATCATGGGATATGATGAATCATGGTATGATGATGTATTCATGGGTTCCTGTTGATGTATCATGGTGATGATGCTCTGGTGATGATCGTGGGTTATATCATGGTGGATGATAATGGATCATGGTGATATAATTATAATGGTGATGATCTTGTATCATGGTGTAAATGATGCATCATGGTGGTGATGTATCATGGTCGTGATGAGTATCATGGTTCTTACAAAAATTAAATCAATGAAAATCAAATTCAGTCTGAAATTGAATGAGTTTTACCACTTTCGGCATTTCACGGTCAGCCATTCAAAACGGTTGTTTATACATGGTCACGTGACACGTATTGACCAATCCCGACTCCGATACGTACGAGGTAACATGGAATAGATTAACCAATCATCAGCTATCTTTTTTTTGGTTACCGAATCTGCTCATTATCAGGGAATTACGATCAGATGATGAAAGACTTAACTGTGACCTTGTCCAAATTTTTCACTGTCATGGTATAGCATTAGAAAACTGTCAATTTTGAAATGCTGTGAGAGACTATGAGACTTAGAAATTTGTGGCAGTGTATCGACCTTCTACAATTGGCGTTATTGCATCCTTATTTGTTTATAATACTTGTTTTATTTTTTACCCATTCTGATGCAATCAGCTAGGAAAGCGATGGGCACTTCTGGTTGTACCCCAAATTACTTCTATTTAATACACTGGGATTCCTTGTAGTTGAGTGGCAGGCTGCATAAACCAGTAAGTGTTGTAGACTTGATACAGTAATCACATTATATAATAACAGACCGGTACTGAAAAATGATAAATGTTGAGCAATAACAGCACATTTTTTGAGAGCGCCCCCCATTTTAAAAATTTGATATCTTTGCACAGTTATGATGGTAAAATGTCGAGGAAACTACACCTGCGAAGAGAAGCTAAAAAATGCAATGTTCATAAATAAACAATTTTGTAATTAGAATTGGGATCCCAGATTTTTACCTTAACGGCAGAGCTGGAAATATAAGTTTATGTCTGTCCATGATGGAAATAGTGCCACCTCAAGAAAAGACCTCTAACTTGACTTGCCTGAAACCAATAAAACATCTAATGGATGAGCGTAGACAGACTGGCACTATTTAACCCGTGGCCTATTTTCATATGGAAAGCTGTTTCTGCAGCCGTTTTGAATATTATCGGAGTAGATCTCCAATATTAAGTATTCTTAATACAAAAAATCCCATTGTTGCGACACAGACATTTTCGAGCTTAACCATTAAAGGTATAGTTTGACTAGCCAGTACCAATACAACCGTGTAAAAAATCTCAAATTTGAAAAATTGGGGCGCTCTAAAACAATGTGCTATTTATTGCTTTTTAAGTAACCTGGACGGAGGTTGCGGTCAATCTATGGTCCAAGGTTTACACTTCCTAGCTGCAAGTAAGTGTGGAACAACGGTATGCATCGTAGTAATTCTGTAGCAATATGGGCCAATTATTTATGCCAGCATCGTAACTCTAAACCATACCAAATATACAGAAATACTACCACGGATTGAGGAAAAATTGCCATAAATGTGAAGAAGCTAATAATATTTAAAAACCTAAAAAATCAAAAAAACAAAAAAAGTGAAAAAAATTCTGATTTTTGAATTGATCAAAGCTTTTAGTCAAAAATATCCCCATGTGAAAGGATTAAGCGTGAGAACTGTTTCTTTGGTACAAAAATTGTGAAATTTCTAATTTCGTATAGGAGCAGCAAAATACAAAAATTCAACCTATGTTTTCTATTGAAATAGAAGCATATACAAATCAGCTTTTTTTTCATTTAAGTTATTTTGCAGCCAAATAAAAGGTAGGGAATATATGAGAGGTCTAATTGATATGAAATCTCTAAATATCACAGAAATTATAGATCATTGAAAGCTCTGTTGCACCTTTAAGTCCTGAGGGTTAGCGTCATGCAAGTCACAATTAATTGGTATATATTGAGGCACTTGTGGCAAGTTTTGAAAACTTGTGAATCCCACAATCTCATATTTTGAAAGTCGTAAGGGATTCGCAGCGATAAGCAAAGAGATTAAAAAATGTGAAAATATATTTTTTAAACTTAAAATTAGGGATAAGTGTTGCATTGCAATTCCATATAAACTGCTTCAAATGTAGAAACATCAACACCAAAGAGTTGAAAAAATGAAGTATTGGTATTTGAGGAAAATTTGTCATACCGTCTCCCGCAAATAGACAAATAGCATGGCAGTCTCAAAATCTACACTAACAGCTGATCGTGGTTTACACGTACTAGTACAGAATAAATAAAGATCACAATTGTTGGTGTTTGAGGTCAAAATATAAGAAAATGGTGCCCCCCACCACAAGATCATGCTTAAAATCTGGAATATTCACAGGGGAAAGGCTTTTTTTGGGTCTCAAGTCGGAATTTGATGCGATATAGAACTTACGGAATCAGATAAAAAGAACTATGCCTTGTCTTAATACCACGGATTTCAAGGCCAAAAACCACTGGCAGATCATGTTAGCATATCCAGGGCCAGTAACAACAAAAGTACAAACTATGAATTTGATGATTTTCACTGTTTGGATCAGCCAATCGATGCGTGTCCCTTTTAAATTAGTTGTCATAGTAAAGATGTGTCATTTACAGACCGTGCACGGCCTCTTGTGATGGGCACTGAATTTAAGGGTGCAGGTTGCATTTCTCTACTCGACACAATTGTGATGGTGATTTTTAAGTGTCTAAAAAATGCATTAAAATGTTTTCTGTGTAGGGTTCAAATGAAAATTTTAGTTTACAGTGAATTAATCCACCTGTTAGAATAGCACAAACCAAAATTATAAAGCTTGCGACATCATTGTTCTGTTGGTGCCATTCTTCAGTTAATTTAGTATTGATTTTATAAAAACCCATATTTGTTGTGCTGGTGTTCAGAAATACCTTCTCTACGATACAATGCTTCTGCCTTTGATATGTTATGCATTTATGCAGGAAATGGATCCATGGAGAGGCAACAAAGGTTGGAGTGACCCCAAGTTTGGCAAGAGATTTATGTATGGGAGATGCGAGAAGCGTGATGGAAGGAATGTGGAACAGGAGGAAAAGTTGTGTGATGAGGTGGAACGGTGAAGGAGTTCACCATACCTAGGGGACAGGTTAGTGGGGTGGTGGCATGTGATAGGGGGCAGTGGAAGCTAGAAGAGGTATGGGGGTGAAGTTTAGGGAATGTGGGAAGTTGCTGTGCAAGGGGGAAAGGAAAGATGGAAAGATATCCTTTGAAGATGAAAGGTATGGGGATAAGAGCTGTGTGAGATCAAGTGATGCTGTTATGGGAGTGAGACTGGTGTTTGTAGTGAAAATGAGATGGGGAGTCTGAGGAGGACAGGAGAGCAATGATGAGAGCGATGTGTGGTGTGAAGTGATGGATAGGAATAAGACTGAGGACTTGATGCAGATGTGGGGTTTGGAAGCGGTGAACTGGTTGGCGAAGGCTAATGGTGTACGTTAGAGTTGGGCAATGCTGAGGAAGGATGAGGGGCAGGTTTTAAGAAGGCTTTGGACGTTTGAGGTGGGAGGTTTGAGGGAGGAGAGATGTCCAAAGAAGGACGTTGGAAGAAGCAAAGGGGAGGAGGAGGTAGGAGGTTGGGTGAGGCTGGAGGTAGAATGCATTGAATCTGGTGAAGGGGAGGAAGGAAGGGATAGAAGGGCGGGTGCTCACGAGTGAGGTAAATCTGGTCACCCTCGTTCACAGGGGACAAAACGGGATCTAAAATTTTGGATTTTGTGCATATTACACTGTATTATAGTTCAGCAATGAGTATTTATTTTTCAATTCAAGCTGTGGCAATTTGTGTTGCCTGGTAAAGTACCTTCTTTTCTTGGTATCTTCACTCACCTCCTCCAAGTGTTTGGTAACTACAAATAAACTCAGGTCATTGATGAGGTAAACTACTTATTTACGTGAGGTGTGCTGATGTGTAAGTCTCAGTAAATTCCAATAGGGAAACCCTTTGCTTTTTTGTATGTGTCAGTAAATGACTGCTATAGCTTTGTACTTGTAGTGTGCTTAATTTACTGAAGATCCGTAGAGAACCTTTTTGGGGTTGTAGGTTAAACATTTAAGATGCAAAACAAAGAAACGTAGGGAAGAAATGGGGGTTGGGACATCCCATTTGTTCCATTTGGGGGGGATTGAAGGCACTTTAAGTTCATTTGGGGGGTGAACCCCATCTCCCATCAAATTAAGTTTTACTTTAATTACTCTGATGTAATATTATCATAATTGTTTGTGTGTTTTGTGTTTTATAGGTTGAAATCCAAGAGACATCTGTGCTCCGTTATGTAATGCCAGCGTCAAAATCAATGGAATGCACTGTTGCATCCTTATTGATGCTTACAGAACAAATATCAAGACAGAATATCTGCCTTTAAATGATTTGCTGGTATGTCTTACTCTGGTAAGTACGATAAATGCAATTCTTTAATTAAAAAATTTTTTATTTTTTTTCTCATAAATCAATATCAAAATGGGTATTATAGGAGTGGTGAGCTAAGTCAAGCTAGAGGTCATTAGAGATCAATGGCCAAAATGTAAGAATTTGACATTGATTGGGTCTATCCAATATGGTTGATGAATTTTTTATGACACTTCAGTAATGGTAGTCTGTAGTGTTCCAGCTGTTTCTTCTTCAGACTGGGTTCAAGGTATTTTCCGGTAAACCTGTTAACCCTAAAATATTATTGCCCGCTAATTCCACATACTTGCCCGGGTTTCCACATACCTATAAACAAATTCTAATGGCAAAGTGGTTGTAGGTCGTTTGGGTAGTGCCCCCAAAGGTACCACCCTGCAGAGTGGTGTCAAGGTCATTAGATGTCAAGACCCCCAAATGTATCAGAAATGACATTGCGGTGTATCCACATGTTGATGAATTTTCACGACACTGCATACATTAGTCCTTGGATAGTGTCCCACGCTATGAGTATAGAGGTCATAGCCCAAATGGTGATCTTATGTGACCATTTGTCGGCCATTTTACTGCGACGGCACAGATTCAGGAATGCAGTATTTTTTGTCTATTGAAGCTGGTGGCGCAACGGATAAGTACAGGACTTGTATGTGATCCTTAGACCATTGTAATTTGTGAGTTGAGCCTGGCTGAAGTCAAAACATTTTGTGTCCCTGGACAAGATACGTAATATTAAAGGTCCATGGCCCGATCGCATATAGCCTCGTCCCAGGGTCCCAGATTTTACCGGAAGTGAGTCCTAAATTGTGATATCAGAAGAAAGCTACTATTTTTCTCATTTTACCCTGTTGAAATCTTAGGGATAAAATGATGTTTGGTTGGATGTTATGAGCAAAAATGTGCCCCTTTTTGGTCGGACAAGTATATTTGACACAGTACTCTATGGGGATTGCAAACACGTTTTAGCTCTCACATCAAAGGGTGAAAAATATCGGCCAAAACTTTACCAGATGGTGTTTTGGGGTGAAGGCCATTTATCAAGGATGAAAATGCTTATAGACTTAAATCGTTCCATCCCCCTTAATTACCTCGTCGACCCACAGCGAAAATCTGGGGGGAGTGTATGGTATGGGAATATTACAATCAAAGTGCTGATAGGGAGGGCGCTTGGCCAGTTAGCCACCTGGATGAAGCAATTGATTGTGACAATTTCCTGTTCAAGCTCTTCAACCTCAACAAACAGATACCAAGTCTAAAGATTGTGTTCCTTTGTAGTACATATGACCGCACATTTCAATCTTGCTACTGCAACCACAAGTATTGCCATCTGCACTCTTCTAGACGTTGCAAAGAAGCTAATCGGGGAGGTCCTCTGGTTTTGCTTTCGGAGGCCACCTATAATATCAAAGACAAGCTTGTCCGCACTAATCTTAAAGCCCTTCGTTGTTTCTTTGAGAAAGCTTCAATCATTGTGGGAAATGTGCTGGTTGTAAACATCAGCATCCAATTGGGTCAATTCAAATAATGTTGCGGGACGGAGTTTTACCAGCCATGTTACTGGGGAAGAGTATTATCAGGACAGTCATTGAACTGCAAGTCCACCAAGTGTTATCGATCACTTGTTAAGAAATGTGGGATGCAGTATGGGCGAGACTAAAAGAACCCTTAAAACCCGCTTGCTGGAACATTGTGGGACCACAAATCAAGAGATAAAAAATGTTGCCGCCATTTTAATCAAGCCAACCACACTGCTGAAGATACACCATTTTAGCCATGATAGAGCCGGGCAGCAAAAATCTTTACCAAAGGGCCGGCTCTTGAGGCCAAGTGGATTGAAAAAATTGGAAACATTTTGCTCCTAGGGTATAAATCTTAAGGGTGTTCATTGAGTAGGGCTACTCTGCTTCTTCCTCTTCTCCCCCATTTTAGCTTTTTTATACTTTTGTTTCAGAAATGGGATCACCTTGGCTGGCTTGGCCCACACTGCTGTATGGCCTGGGAGTTAACGCGTGGAGACGTTAATACCGCCTGGACGTCACACATAGGTGGGCCATGCAGTTAAGAGCTGTTGAGGTTTGTCAACAGTGGTCCGTCCATTTTTTCAGGTTTAGTTTTTGGAATTTTCAAATTATTTCCTCTGGGTTTGTGTATTTTTCTTGGTTTTATATTTTGGATTCAGAGTGGCTACCATACCTTTCTGGCTTTAGCCTATTGGGCTGTCAGGCCTCTTATTCATACCCTATTGATTTCAGATTCTCTAATCTGAGTCCTCGTTTTGGTATGTGCGTATCCTTTATTATTAGATGTTTTTGTTGACTTCTTCTACCACCTCTTTGCTATTGCGCTTGTCCTTCATTAGCTTCTGCTTGTGCTGGGCTGCCAGCTTGTTTTAAATGTAGACCCGTTTGGTCTTTTTTACCTTGATGAAGGAAGGTTTTATCTTTCCGAAACGTCGGTTTGTAATGTGTTAGAGTTGTATGTTGAGTGTCTGTTGTCCCCTAGGGGTGTGCAATTCCTCATTAAAGTAGTTTTAATTTCCTGAGGGTAGTGTAATAATGATAGGCAACAGTGCTATGAGACTGTGTTACAGTGATAAAGCGCTATATAAACATGCTTATCATTATAGATAACACAACGACTCCTCTTTGAGCTGTTTCACATATCTCACTAGTGTGTTAATTCAATGATGACTGGGATACAATGTCGAAGACAATGTCAGCAAGGGCACCGTATTGATGAATAGCAAGAATTGTCATACGGTACTAAAAATCTCAATTGGGAACCTGTTTAAGTATTCTTTTGCATGGGAGGCTTGTGTGGAATGTGCTTCTGAAAACTGCATATGGGAAGGGCATTATTTCACCACTGTAGGACAATTGGTGTGAAGCGGGGGTGGTTAAAAAAAAAGAAAAAATTTACATGAGTAAACATGAAACCATATTGTATCTGATCGTGTAGGCAATTCTTACCCAATCAAGTGCAACAGCCTGAAATCATAGACCCACAGACATCACCATTACCAGGTTCCAGTGTTAATTTGACTCAGACATGACTACACCCATACTTGGTTACACAACGGTGAAGTATTTTTTATTCCCCAGTGCTCCCTACGGATTCGAACATTTCAACCTTCTGCAATCAGACTGTGATAAACCTATGGGGAGTGAGCGATTTTAGGGGGAATTTTGTGAGATAGGATTTGGTTCATTTTCTTTTCTTTTTTGTTTGCAGGTGATTTTCGTATGGTTTTTTGGGAGAAGATAGAAACAAAGTCCATAACTTAGTAAACCAAAAACATGGTAACATTTAGAAATAATACAAACGAATGTTAGAGAATCAAGAAGAACACATGTATTGGCATAAGAAGAGGAGAAGAATTGAGGTGAGTGACACATTGGTGAGGTATTGCTAGGGTGTGGGAGGGTGGGGTGGTGTATTAAAGGGCATTTTGTAATCCCACAACAGCGTTCCCCCCGACTTACCTCAAAAACATTAAGATTTTCATATCATCAGAACGCTTAGCCTTAGTAATCCACGTGTACCTAATAGTACGTGCAAAATCGGTTGTATTCTGTAAGAAAGTCGCAATTTTGTATTGTCTGTCCGTAAACCTCAAGAAAATTACAACACAGTGCCTATGGGACCGTGGGAACAAGCGTTGCCCTTAAACGCAAAATCCGCAAGATCGAGATCAGCTCAAACTTTGTGAATAAGCATTTCAGGATATCTAGTGAGCAATGAGATAAAAAAAAGAAGGTGTTGAAATCAAGAAATGCACCTTAAAAAACCACACATAAAAACTCCTCATATTTGAAATCTCCTTAGGGTTTCCAATGTCGCAATAACCAAATTGGCATCATCTGGGTGCACAAGATGACCCCCAAAACTACATACACAAATTCTATCAGGCGATCCCGTGACGGCATACAATGACGTCACGGCACGATCCCATCATGACCTTCTCTTTCCCTTTGGGCTCTACCTGACCGGAGAGGTATATGTTGATCTCGATTCGAGTAAAATCACAAGGTTTGGCTGGTATTTTTTCGGACAGGACTAGGGTTGAAACCTCTAAGTTTACGTTAGTTATGTCCTTAGTCCGTTTTTAGGATTTGTGGATTGCGATTTCAGCCGATTTTGGCCAGATTCGCTGAACCCGCAGGTTCCAGATTGGACTGCAAATTCGGAACCCGGTAAATTTCCCATATAACTATTAAACTACTTTGCGTCAATTTGATTGGTTAGGTGGTGTACACACTTTTTATGTTGTTACTGTTCGGACGGATTAATAAGCTTCTCCTTAGTGAAGAGGCCGGGGGGTTTTTTTCCCTGTAACAATTTTTGGCTTTTATATCCAGTTTTT
This sequence comes from Ophioderma brevispina, assembly GCA_023653785.1. NCBI lineage: Eukaryota > Metazoa > Echinodermata > Ophiuroidea > Amphilepidida > Ophiodermatidae > Ophioderma > Ophioderma brevispina. Next base: position 9,435 of record JAMKCH010015533.1, read on the forward strand.
AAAATATCGAATAAAAAACTCCATTATTCGTAGGTGAGTGATTCTGTTAAAATGGTTCAGTCATTCACTAGACTTTAATCAGTGTCAGGGTCATAGTTTCTAACTCAATTCTTTTGTGTGCCTTACAATAGGTCCAGAAAGCTTACTCCGTTTTGAGTGTCCAGGACCTTTTCTAGGAATTCGTTCTTTATTTTGTTAAATCGATTTATTCCTTTGTAAGGCGTTCTTTAGAATTTAGTTGACGTGATCCAGCGGTCCTTTGTGCCAGCGTTTCATAGGCTAGACACGTTAATTACCTCAGGCCATCCTGAAGTAGTCGTTACCGAGAAAGTTTTCGCCCTCTTCCTTGTTTGGTCTTGCAGTAATTCCTCTTTTGCCTTCCTTGAAGGGACGTCTTTGTTGAAATTTACGGGTCCTTCGAGTAGGACAATTAACTGAGTTACTTGAGTGGATGTGCATGACTTAGCGCTTTCTAATGAACCAAGCACTTGCTTGTGCGAAGGATTCCGCCTAATTAGCTTTGAGTGGATTCCCATCCGACTTGCTGGCGCCTTAAGCGTGTTACTAGAGAGTCCCCTTGACTGTCCTCCGTGTGGGGCTAGCGGGGATTCACTGGAATATGTCGGGGGCGAACGGGAATTCTCACAAGGAGTTCCTGTAGGCGGGTTGGCACGGCGCGGGGCGACGTCGTGAAGGCGGCGGCTGGTAGTGCTCCCCCGAGCACTGCGGGGGCGTCGGTCCCGGTGTGCCGCAACAACACCACCCGACGGGCGGTTTCGGTCGCTCTGCGAATGTTCGGTTTCAGCTGACTTCTCTTGAATCCATTTGAGATGCAGTGGCTAGGCGGGAGTCACCAGAGTTCGCTCGGGTGTCTCATGCCGCTTTTCTGGGCGTCGGGTCGCGGACGTGGTCTTGACACTTGCGTTCACGCACATTGGTGCTCGCAAGTCGTTGGTCACTAGCGGCCTCCTCTCGGCTGACCGAACAGCCTCAACAGGGTTTTCCCTGTCTGGGTCTTCTTGTCGGTTCGGAGTTGATTTCTGCCATTGAGCAGGTTGGGACTCTGATACACAACGAGAAACCCTTGAGGTGGGGCTCGCAAAGGTTTAGGGGAAGGACAAGTCTACTCTCGAAGAAGCGTTCTTCTATGAGGATGGCGGCCAAGACCTCGCTGGCCACTCCGACGATTCCCTGACGCTGCTCCGCCAGTCTCTTAGGCACCCTCCGGGACGTGGGGGCAAGCGGAAGCGCGGCAAGGGGAAGAGCCAGACTGTTAAGCATTCTCGCTCAAGGGAGTCTGGCATTTGATGGGTTGGCAGCCGCTGCTCCGGGACCTTTGTCCACAGAGCTTCCGCCGGGGGTTCCCTCCGGTGGGCGACGCCTAATCTATTATCAGCATCGATGCGAGAATCGTCGGCGAGGGGCTGGGTGAGGAGAGGGGGGGGGGTAAGTGGTGCAGCGGGGTATCCGACGATTACTGTCTGGAGTTCACGGCTCCTCCACCCCGGGTCATTCTGTCAGGAGGGTAATGCGGCTCCCCGCAGTTCCAGGTGCGTCAGGTCCTGCTTCAATAGCTGACCTTCGACGCAAGCAGGCAATCGTCCCTATCCCTCTAGGATTATAGAGGGGGATGTTTTGGTCGAGCTTCTTCCTAGCTACCAAAAAGACGGATGATTGGCGGCCGATTCTCAATATGAGCCGCTCAATGTATTCATCTGATTTTTCGGATGGGGACGTTGGCCCGCTAGCCGCGCCTATTCAAACTATTGGGCGGGAGGCTTGCGATCTCAAGGACGCCTACCGCCAAATTCCAATCGAACGGGGGAACCGAAATCTGGTTACGCTTCCGGATAAGCTAGTAGCGTACCAGTTCGGGTACTTCCCGTTCGGTCTGTCCACGGCGCCGCGAGTATTCACTCGTGTGGTCAAGCCTGTTGGTTCGGTTCTCGGACAGAGGGGATAACCTTTTTCCTATTCTGGAAGACTGGGTTGATCTACGGCCCGACGAGGGACCTCGCTCTCGCCCACGCCAAGTGGGTGGGGGCAGGGTGGTCATGAAGTTGGGTTCTTCATGAACTTTTCGAAATCCAACTTCGCACCGAGTCAGTTCCCAGTCTTTCTGGGAGCGCAGCTGGGTCTTCAATGGCCGTGTATTTCCAGAAGGAGCGTGTAGCTATTATTATCAATGTGCTATGCTTCTTTCCGGGGTCAGCCGAGATTGTGCTTTGGCTGCTCTGGGTTCAGGGCATCATGGCCAGCCTCTGCGTCATCGTGCCTTATTGTGGCATCGTATGTGACAAGCCAGCTGCACCTTCTGGTGCCTCTATCGCCCGTCCGCGGCAGGTAGACCACCTGGGACCGATGACTGCGATTGTGAGTGCTCTATCCTGGTGGAGGTTGCCCAGCAATCCCTTCCGGGGTGTGCGAGTTCCTACACTCCAGCCCAGCCTGATCTGGATATTATGCGTCGGGTCAGGGCGGGGGCGTCACATTCGGGACGAGGACAGTTTCGGGCCGCTGGTCGGCCACAGATCGGTCTCTTCACATCAAGTCATGGAAACTGTAAGCAGGGATTTTTCTCTCCATCATTTCCGGGACTTGGTGTCCGGTTGCAAGATCTACATTGATCCGACAACACCACGGTGGTGTCGTACATAATGGCAGGGTGGAACGAGATCTCCACTCTTTTTGTGTCTCCTCACGAGGCTTCTGATCGAGGGTGCTTCGAGAGGGGATCACGTTTAGGACCCCGGCCAAATTATGTCTCGCTAACCTTAGACTGCAGGTCTTTTTTCCAAGTTGATAATGCACCTCAACCCGTCAACCCACTTTCCAAAAGTTTGTACATCCAACAAAAAAATAGGTCACCATATGTTAGTTTACAGTAGACGGGTCCAAGGCCAAATCTGTTATCTAGTTGCCCCAATGGTGGGCTTTCGTGTTCAGGGTTTGCACAGGTAAATTTGGAAAGAATTTGATTTGTAAAGACACTTGAGAACAAGGCATATGACCAGGCTAGTTGACATATTATCACCATTTAGTTTTGTAACTGCTAAAAATACAAACTTCTGAAGAGCAGGAAATTAAATTGAAAAATCCTAATGAATAAATACATGCTTTATCATTGGCTTAAAGCCAAGTCATTGTAGCTCAGTTAAGTGATTTATTCTGATTTGAACCATCTCAGAACTAAACACAATTGATTAACATATAGTATAAATGCAACTGCATCATTTTGTTAAATCATTAGCGAAAACTATTTGTTGATAGAGCTAAAGATGAATGAAAGTGTTGCCCAAAATACTGTAGCATAACAAAATGAATAAAAATGCCTTGACCAATATACCAATTAATTAAAGAATCACACATAGTAGATAGCAGCACACATTTTATGTTAAATATGTTTTTGATACATAGTGTCACATAATACAAAACACAAGAGGGCTGCAAACATTAGTATCGCACGGTATTATACATACATGCATACCTTCAGCGTGCCTTCAAAATATCAATGAAAAATGCACAACTGGCAACTCAGGGAAATTTCTTATCGTCTTGGGGACTGCACCGAGACACAGTGGCGGGGTTCCGTCTTGGTCGGTCCTTGATCGATCCCTGGCTATTCCATGTGTATGTAAAAAGTGAACTCAAGTAACCAGGCAGTTTCGACACACAGTGTCTTGCCTATCCTTGTATGGACCTATTTTGGCCCGTGGTCCTTACAGCTGTTTACATACCGGGCATTCACAATGTCACTGCGGACTGTCTCTCCTGAGGCGGGACCTGGAGTGGTCGCGGTCTCATCGGGTAGCGCAACAGTTCTTCGGGTTCTAGAGCGCCCGTCGATAGATCTGTGTGCGTTAGACGGAAATGCCTAGCTTCTGACTTAACTGCTCCCTGGACGCGTTCCCTGAGCATGGGCATCGGATGCTCTTTCTCTGGAACTGTCCGGGATGAAGGCTTACGCCTTCCCTCCGATCCCACTCACACGAGTGGGTAGACTTAGTAGGAAGGGTCGACTTGCGACGTAATACTCGTGTCCCCTTCTGGCTTCGTCATCTGTTGGGGTTTCGTTCCCGCTGGTAACCTGTTTGCAGGGTCAACCGCGGACATTCCCGCGGGACCTCATATACTGTGGGAATCCCCTGCCGATGTCCAGACGAATCTGTGATGTTTACCTGGTCAGCGTGGCGCGTCAGGAAACGTTCCCAACACAAGGCTTTTCTGGCGGGCGCTGCCGATCTGCTGGGCGGCCATGGCTTGGCGAAGTCCTCGCACGTCGCTTATTTTAAAACGCATGGCGGTTCTTCGCAAGTGGGCCGCAGGACGCATAATTTTGTCCGGCCACTTACTCTGTTCATCAGATCGCAGACTCCTGAGTTCTTTATTCAGTAGTGGCCTAGACACCAACACAATCAAGAATCTCAAGTTGGCGGTTCGGTTCTGTCACCGAGAAGGTGTGAAGGTGGACAGGTGGGGGGAGAAATTAGCGGATATCATAGGTGGATTGTACATGTTGTATCTAACGGCCCCTGGGGCTGTTCGGAGCGGTGATGAGTTTTTGAACTGCCTTCTTGCTTGGCAAATTTTTACACCAGGTCGCCAACGAGGCCAGTTATGACTGAGTGGAACTTGCCAACCACCTACTTAGTTTTGACAGGCGTGCCGTACGAGCCGATAGGCTCCGTCAGTCTGGCCGCTGTTTACGTCCAAAACTATAGGAAAATTTTCCGGTCTGGCGATGGCGTCAGTCGTTGCGGCTCCGAATTGCACGCATTGTCGTTGGGGAAAATTTTTTATTTGTTTTGGACGTTTAGGTGCCACTCTCCATTTCTGCCCAGGTCTTCTCCAGTATGAACGACATGGCTTCAGGGCACCCCTCTGCTTTTGCCGGACATATCGTTGGTTCTACCGGAGGGAGGAATGGCTATGGTGTCCGTTGGGAGCCTCGTTTTACCTCTCCCGTACTAGGACCCTTCGTAAGACACATTGGGTCTGCGAGTTACAATCGGCCAATGCGGTGAACGTCTGGTGACGTTCTACGGTCACGCATCCAAGCTGGGGCAGTTCACTCTTTTCATTCACCGCGGCCTCCCCTAAGACAAATCATAAATATTGTTGGCTGGCGCTCATCTAATTTCCTTCATAAAACGTACATGAAAGATTAGTGTCCTGAGGCCGCAGTTTTTCTCGCGCCGTCCTCGAACAGCGTGAGGCATGATTAGTTCAGGGTAAGTCTATTCCCGGGGACTTTAACCGTAAGTTTAACTTATATGGTGACGGGGAGTGAAAGTGGGGCCTACTTGTCCTAGCCTTAATAGCTTTCGCACTCTGTATCCAGGGGTGTGCTATACCCACTGCCGCTCTCGAGGGTAGCTCTCGGGTCGTTCTACGCTTGGGGTTTCTATTCGAATTGTGTAGTCCCCTCTTTTCGGCGACAACTTCCTCCGGCCTATGTTCGGTGCTAGTCGGAAAAGGGTTTTTAATGTGCGTATGCGATTTGTTTATTATCGACATTGCACCCTTAGTCTCGTGTGGGTAGAAGGGTGTTCGTGCACCCCCCTGAAATACACTTCTAATCAATGTCATATACAAAAAATGCATAGAAACGATAGCTATTTAACAAAACAAAAAGTGTGAAAAAAACTTAAAATGCATTTTTATGCAAATTTATGCAATAGTATCGCCAGTTAACAGCAAAAACAGAATTTCGATATATCTCACCAATACTGTTGATAAATGAACAAATGAGTACTGGCCTATGTTTCGAGGGTCAAAAATCACGATGAACCATTTTAAAAATTACCAGATGTCTCATGATGACTAAGATGCAAATGAGGGTCACCATTAGCTAAAATACAATTTTCAATAATCTCACGCAATATGTTGATAAATGACAACTAGATGACTGGACGCTATGTTTTGAGGGTCAAAGATCAAGATTGAACCATTTTTTAAATGACCAGATCTTTCCATGATGAATAAATATATGCAAATTAGGTGTTTTTTTTTAAAAGTGTTAAAATCCATAATTTATTTGGGTATATCTTGGCCAATATTCTACATACCTGCCGCACATAAGATGACGAGACCTAGTTTTTGATTGTCGAGGATAATTTAAGGTACGCTATATGTTTCATTGTCACTAACATGTCACCTGCAAAACTAAGAATATTGCAAATTAGGGCCTGCAGGTTCGATGTCTCGTTTTGGGTAATTGTAAGAAAGCTTTGTTGCCAATTAAATTTACTTTCACATCTCTCTAGTGTTGATGGACCCCGTTTTGCTGGAGTTAAAACCATCCAGATCAGATAGCTACTTTACATTTCTTTAAATTCAAGGTATGCAATGATACAAGCAAAACCCCCCTAATGCGAGAATTAAGACACTGTTGTGATCATGCCGAAAGAAACCGTCAAGAACGAACTCACAGTCGCCAGGAACCCGTCCCCCCGGCGCAATAGGGCAAGTGGTATCCATAGGGCATCAGGGTAGTTGTTACACCCGCAGTAAGGTAAAGGAACGGCAGGAGAAAAAATTACGTGGACCAAAACGGGCGAAAAGCGCCCAACAAGAGGACCAACATGAGACGGCAAAGCGGTAGACGCATTAAATACTGTGGGAAAAAGCAGTAAGCCAAGGCGCGGAATTCAGATGGTCAAGAAGAAAGACAGACACTTAGACAGTGCATGTGTAATCAAGCGAAAAAAAAACGGCGGAAAACGTAAGAAAAGGAATCTTGTGGTCTGCGACCAGCCGTCATGTGCTATCCTATTGTAGCATAAAATCAAAGGATGCAAATAGAACACTATGTTTCGATGCCGCGTAGCTCAGAAAGCATTTGTTACAGTCTTGTAGTATATTGGTCTATATCTTCAAACAGAGTGAGATCTTGCGTTATCTTGTTTACCCTTTCTTTGTGTTTGTGTGTGTGTGTGTGGGTGTGTGTGTGTGTGTGGTGTGTGTGTGTGTGTTGTGTGAGTGTGGTGTGTGGTTGTGTGTGGGTGTGGTGTGTGGGGGTGTGTGTGTAGTGTGCGGGCTTGTGTGTTTGTGTGTTGTGATGATGTAAAACGAAACTATCGTCTCGGAGCACTGCTGAAACGCCTAAGAATGGACCCATGATAAGGACCATATCTCCTTTCAAAAGCAGATCACCAAACAAAAAGATGCAGTTGCATTTGGGAATAACTGTTTCTGAAGCTATTGAACAAGCTTAACTCCTGGAACATTGCCATGTGTCACTGTGTTGCTCTCCTTCGTCGCAGTATTCTGCAGGCTTTCAATGAGTCCAGAGACCCCTCGAGTTTATGATTTTCTGGTAGGAGTCCCATTGCAGAGGTGAAGGCTCCTAATCCAGGAACAGGTATCTTGCCTTTCTTGTCAATAACCTGATAAAAGCCATACAAATATTCATTTTTTTTTTTTTTGGGGGGGGTTGGGGGGGGGTAATTTTTTTAAGGGGGGGGGGGGGGGGGTTTTTTTTGGTTTTGCATATGCTTGCATAATGATATATAGATGTGCATTTCTCAAAAATGGTGTGAATGATAGCCCCCAGGAAACTTTGGGCGGCAATGCGCGTGGAGTGAAATGTGGGGAATTTCTGGTGTGTGTTGACTTTCATGCTAAGCTGACCTGCAACTTATCTACTCCCCAGCAGAATTATTGTCTTATGGCTTTCGACTCGGTTCGATCTTCCTGGATCGGATCCCTGCAGCACTGTTGACAATGTTGCTGTCATGGACATTGAGTAAGATGGACTTATTCAGGTTATCCATTTTCCAAGTGGCATATAATGTTGTCTTCTGTCATAATTTTGAGTCTATGTTGAGGCCTATGTTAATTCTTTGACCAGGGTTGGCCAGGGGCTGTTTTAACTCAATCAAAATCATAAAATTGTGGCCAACCGGTGCAGAATCATGGTGAGATCTTTGCTTTGTACTATATATCTGAGACTATTTCCCTTGATCCCTCTGACACTGCAGCGGTAACAGGTCTTGCCCATAGATGTTTAAAGTTGCCGGCTTATCTCTAAGTCTCTTTGCAAGCTATTACCCATTCAGTTATGAATTTCTCAGACGCCAGCTCATGGCCGTCGACTGTTTTAGAGGCCAAGGAAAGTCTATGGACTCATGGAAAGCCTTCTGAATATTACGAAGGAGAGCTGCTGCCACTGATAAAGTAACTACACCCATTTTCTGGGCCTGTGACTACCTTTGCTCCTTTGCTTTGCGCAATGGAATAACTTGAGGGTGCTTGTTGGGTAACGCATGCAATCTCTATTTGTCCACGGAAAAAATTCCTGGTGTGAAATGGATCCACCGAATGACCTCTAGGGTGGGGCGCTGCCTCTGTAAGTCGATCGCAGCCTCCGGTTGTGTATCATCTCCCACCAGACTTGATATCCAACTCGTTCAAGATCAGAGTTTTTTACTGATCACAGTTAGGTATTTGATCGCAGACTGATAGCATGCGATTTTGGGACTTTATGATTGTCGGAGATGTCACTCATAGGAAGTCTGCCCAATTTTTCATCTGCAGTTCCTTTAAAGGCCTGGCCCGATCGCTAATAGCTCTTCCCCAGAAGCCCCGGATTTTACAAGCTGGAAGTGGTCAACATTTTGGTATCAAAAGAAAGCTCCTATTTTTTTTATTTACCCTGTGAAATCTTAGAGTTCCAAGGATTTTGGTTTGAAGTTATGAGGCGAAAAAGAGCCCCTTTTGGTCGACCATTTAATTTTACACCGTACTCTTGGGCGTACAAATCACGTTTTAGCTCTCGCATAAACGGATTGAAATATCGGCGTCAAACTTAACAGACGGGATTTTGGAGTGAGGCCACTACAAGATGAAACTTCATATCCTTAAAATTCGGGCATCCCCCTTTAAATTTACTGAGGGTGTAAAACTACTACGATGCTTAATGTTTATAAAGTATTTAATGAGTACATATTTGTAAGTCCAATATTGATAATCTTGTTTTTTGGGGATGATTTTGACGTATTTGGCCAAGTAAATTTGTCTCTTGTAGTTCCTCTAAATATAACTGAGGGTTTAAAACTACCATGATCCAATATGGATTTCACACTTGCATGTTGGCAGATGAGTCAGTAGGGACTGTAGAGTTCTGTTCTGCACGTTTGCTTTTCGGGCATGATAATAACACAGTATCCTAGTCTCGTATTATCTTTTATCATTCCACCATACCTGAATTTAAGAGAAAGGTATACAAGTATTATGTATAGAAGAAATTTTAGCTTGGCCGAGCAACGTTTTCTTATAATTACCACCCCAAAACGAGACGATCGCCATTGAAGGCCCTAATTGCATATTCTTAGTATTTGGCAGGTGAACCTGTTAATGACAAATAAACATAACTTTAAAGTGCCTTTAAATATCCTCGAGCGCTAAAACATAATGTCTCGTCCTCTTATGCGGGCAGGTATGTTGGAATAATGGCCCCCCCCCCCCCCCGATATATGCCAAATATGCTTTTGGCTAATGCCGACCCTAATTTGCATATTCTGTGGACATCTGGTATTTTTCAAATGTTGCAAAGGATCTTATCTTTGACCTCAAACATATGTCCCAGTCACCTATTTTGTTCTATTTATCAACAGTACTGGTTGAAGATATATCGAAAATTGTATTTTTAGGCTACGGCGACCTAATTTGCATATTATCGTCATCATTGGGCCATCGTTACTTTCGCAAAATGGTTCCATCTTGATCTTTGAACGCGAAACATAGCCCGGTCACCTCATTTGTCCATTTATCGACATATTGGATGAGATATATCGCAATTTCTGTAATGGCGATACTAATTTTTGCATAATTTGCATAAAAAGATACGTGGGGGGACACTTTTTGATTTTTTTCTAAACATAGCTAATCGTTTTTCTACGTCTTTTTTCTGATATAGTGACATGATTAGAATTTATTTCAGGGGGGGCACGAGACCCCCTTTTACCCACTAGACTACCTAGGAGATAGTTCAAAATAGGATGGAGTTTTTTCGAAAACAGTATTGTTTCTTAACTCCTGTTTAGTTGGAAATCTCCTTTTCCAATGTCGATTCCCTTCCCACCCGGAGCCCAACTGGTTGTCGCCCGAGCGGAGAGCCATGGGGTTGCAGGAAAGAGAACGAGCATTATGGATCGCTGGTGACTTCAGTGATATGACGTCACCAGGGATCGCCTTAATAAAATTTGTGTATGTTAGTTTTGGCGGTCATCTTGTGGCACCAAAGATGATGCATTTTTATTCGCATTGGAAGAAGGGGATTCCAATAACGGGAGTTAGAAAACAATACTGTTTCGAACACTCTGTCATATTTTTTGGACACAAGAGTACAACTTGGTACACACAAGGTGTAGACCACTGCTATAGTTTTGTCCAGCAAGAATAAGGGTAAATTGCGGTGCCATCATGGTAATTGCATCTACACCCACGAGTTCACAAAGCCGGCATGGTGATTATGTGTGTCAAAATAGCTTGTGCGAAAGTGATGGCATTAGTCATATACTTCTAAGCAAAGTATAATTTCAGATGCCCATACTTGTTCAGAGATTTGCATTCAACCCTGTGGGAAGACTTGCTTTTAAAGGTTGGCAACTATAGCGTTTTTAGGCACCGAAATATTGTGTCATAAGAGTAATTTCATATAGATTAGACACTCGAAAGATTTCTTACTTGTATTTTTGCTAAGAAATGTCTGAAAGCAGAGAAAAAAGGTGATTTGATTACTCAATATCAATGTAAAACATGGCTGAATTTCATATTTGCTCCTATACAAAATTAGAAATTGCAAAAGGTTTTTATCAAAGAAACCTTTCTCATCTTAATCTTTCAGGTAGGGATTATTTTTGATGGAAAGCTTCACATCAGAGCAAAATCACAGTACTTTCAATTTTTTTAGGGACTGTGAATTCTCGTTGCACCTGTAACTTACACGTAACATTCAGAAGTCATTGTCGAAGTCATCTGATGTGACAGTTACCAATCTTAAAGGTTTCTGCATTTAATTTGATCTCAGTGTGGAAAATTCCCCTGCCCGCATGCTACACTATAAGCATATTAGCATGTTGATGTTAAGCAAAGCTGTACACCTGAAAGGCTTTATTATCATGTGATGTGAGGTGATAGCTTGTATGATTGATCGCACATTACATGGCTTATAGGCAATGCTGATGTTATTGACGATGGCATAAAGACATGAAATGGCTATGTTGATGTAAGGAAAACATATGTGTGAAGTAAAAATTTCAAATAACTGTACATAAAGTATAGACTAGTGAGCATAATGAAATAGTAATTCTACTAGCAGTTGTCAGAAAAGAACAACTGCGGTGGGTCCAAATTCAAACTAATCTGTAACTTTGATTTCAAACACTACAATCATTGATTTATAAATCAATTTATATCTTACGTGTCTAATGTTAATTAAGTTGATTTCACCAGTGAAGCAGATGGATGCAACAACTGTAAACAAAAATTGGGGGGAAATTTGCCAGTGATTTTAAATGCATAAATCAGTTTTGTGTGGCTGCCTTATATGCTGGAAGACAGGGATCACTCTGTCTACTTTGTTGTTGTTGTTGTCTGTTTGATTTTTGTTGTCAGTTGTGAAAAGGGTTAAGCGATTGCCTGTAATATGGTGCATAACTTTGAGGGTTTAAACGGCAAACTTGAGTCTAGGTGCACATGGGATCCATCTTCATTTGTTAGGAGGTCATAGATCACATACAGATACCACAGGTCATCGTGAGGTCAAGGTGTGAAAATTTAAAAGTGACCTCAATTGAAACGTTGAAGTTCCATACTTGGAAACCAATCTTGTTTTATGGATATTACATGGCAAGCCTTATTTTTTTGAGATCACACGGTCACAATGTCAAGGTCACAGGTCCACAGTCCAAAGTCAAAGGTCATAGAGCTAGCATTGAGGCCTATTACACGAGCAGTCCACGATCGTGTGCATGGCTTCATCGTTAATTTTTGTGTTATTTTCTTGGTTACAAACAGAAAGATAAAAAGTCCAGCATGCCTTTACTCACACATGGAGCAACTACCACGCAATCTAAAGGATGAAATAGTTAGACTATCGGGTATAAGACATAGTGATGTTGATGAGTTCTACGAATATTAGCTAGGGAAAAAGGCATGTACAGACCTAGTGAAACAAGGCAAAAGTCAATTTTTTTTTGCAATCTTATGAATTGAGATTGATTTGGATTGGGATGATTTTGAATTTGGTTTGAGTTGAGTTGCATGGCCTTACGCAAGGATTTATTTTGGGGGCGTGCGGGACTTCGAAAAAGTGGACCTTTTTTTCTCCTTCTAAAAAGTGGACTTTTTTATCGAAAAGAGTGGACCTTTTTTGCTAAAAGGTGGGACCTAACGCCCCCTAAAAATGTCCCTTTTTGGGACTGTGTTGGAAACCTTTAACATCATAAGCGCAAAACGTGGGACTTTCTTGTCAGTTGTTGTCTCCCCACGGTACTTGATGGGGCGTATGGGCAAGTGCCATCTCTTATATCAAGTATAAGAACACAATATACAAAATTGGAACAAGCTCCTTTAAGAGAGATTTAAAACCAGAATTTGTAGTTCAGCTACAAGCCAACTGTTATTTTATTTGGCATAATTATATTATACCCTTGTCACGCTACTCGTTATCATGCACTTTATTCCTTAAACAGTATAAAGCACCTGATATCGAGTAGGGGTGAAGGGGTAAAATGTAATTACAGTGTTAATTTCTCTAGTTAATTATATGACACTTTTTGTTGAACATATGTCGGGCAGATGTCATTCCAGTCATGTAGTTAGTCAGAATTCCAAATTGACTGAACAATTCAGGGCGCTCCACATCCCGCATTATAGAGTTATAGGGCTCAGTTTCTAGGTAAAGGTAATATAAGTGTCGGCCGTGTTCAATACATGCTGATCACAGTATCTGTACTTTTTATTTAATATTGGCAAACAACTAATGAGACTTTACACTGGCAAATTTGTCAATCGAATGCACGTTGGTCTAATCAATTTGTTCCGTGTATAAGTTAAATAGGTACAGTCGTAATTAGGACCCAATTCAAAAATCAAATTCAATGATGACTTATTATCGTTCATTTTGAGTGAATTTGAATAAGTCGTGACTTGTAATGACTTTTGTGAGTTTTACCAAGAATGGGCGCCTGACTCGAGGCCATACACTTCCGGGCTATCAGCCCCCCAAAAAACACGCTATTCATTTCTGAATGCAACATTTAAAATCGTGTAAGGGTAAACTACTACGCACAATTAATTTATGCTAATACTAGTTTTCATTGAAAAAAGGTGAATTTCGATAATTACTTTTGTCCAGTGTAAATGCCGTATGTCTAAACCTTATTATTGTTTTAAACCTTAATTACTGTTTGTGGATTCGGTTTTACTACCGGTGTGAAAAATATAGTGAGTCTTCTACAAGGACACAAATTATCAGGTAAATATTCCATCAGGTAATTACCTGGTGTTAAGGAACAGTGTGGTGGCTGATGTACATGGACAAATTGTGACGTGTCCAGTGAAATGAGTCTTTTGTTTCTAATATTGATTTTGTGATATTCCCATTCTAATGTTCGCTATCCGTTTGTATCGCATTATTCTGAGCACACATAATTACCATATTTCTATGAGCCGTAAGTTGAAAATGACATCATTAAAGGTGGCCCCCCACCCGCCCCTTGGGAGGGCTTTCTTAAAAAAAAAAATTAAATATTACAATTAAAGTTGAGGAAAATAATACCTTTCTATTGCTTTTTTTGACATCAATCGGAGCTCCGTTCAAAAGTTATGCTCGAAAACTTCGCAAATGGAAATTTCCTATGATATTTCTTAGTATTTTGTTGTTTTCTTCCTCAACGCTATGCTATTTAATTTTTTCGCGCACTTTAAACTCATATCTCCAAAAGTAAATGAGCTTTGATCTCTAATTATCCACAATTATTTGTGAAAATTCAAGCAACTTATTTTCTAATTGTATAACCGTAAAAAAAATCATTCTTCTACAAATATTTAAAAACTTGAAAAAAAAAAACGATGTTTCTAGACTAAATCGTCAATATCTCCAAGTAAATTTTAACGAAATTCGCGTCGCTTGTGCAGATCTTCTCAAATCGATTTATCTTAGAAAGGTGGGATGAAACGTAAATTAAAACCTACTAATTGGAACTATCTTGACCAGAAATTTCCACTAGCCCACGGGAACTTGATTAAAAGGGGGGGGGGGGGGGTCATTGGTCGAAGAAGGAAAAACATAATTCTTTTTTGCCAACTGTGTACCAAAGAAAGGAAGGTATTTTTTTCCTTGAAATTCAATTTGTAATTTTTGATTTTAGCCTCAGAAGGATCCACCTAACTGACTTTGGGTAAACTAATTTTGCTTTGTTTTCAAATGACTTATTTTGCTCTTTGATCACATCAATCCCAAAAGCCGCCCGCCCCCCCCCCCCCCATTTCCAGCATCTACTGCTGTACTTGTCAATACTACTGCTTTTTTTCTCTTTTTTAGGAAGGGTGAGAGAATTATTTATCTGGAAAGGTGTTTTGTGAAGGAGAATGATATGAAACTTGGAGAACCAATTTTTCTTAAAGAGGCATGTGGCCCTTG
>JAMKCH010015534.1:0-24552 GCA_023653785.1 Ophioderma brevispina
CATCAGTCGCTTGATTTAAATAAACGCCTCAATGAAACATCTTTTCCACCTAAGCGCGCATTGCATTATGAGGAAAAAAGAGTATCAGCACAATGATCCAGGGACAATAATATTACACCTGCCACCTCTAACACATACATTAATTTGTATCACTACCGATTAGTGTAGATTCAAAGCGGCACCCACGTATGTTGGAAGAAGCGGAGGGCAGCCATTGCTTTCTAGTGTTGGTGTACTCTAGGTTTTTCTTTGTGGTCGGCAAACATGCGAGACGTGAATTCTAAAGATTACGTAACGTTTTGCTCTCTATCTATCTAGAACCTCTTTGAATAGAGGTGCCTGATTTGTTGAATCTACATTTTTATTTTGATTTAAATTGTCCTTTTGTAAGGTCTTGGAGGATACAGTAATGAATAGCAGATTGGTGCAACATTGTGATTTGATATAAAACCTCTGAATTTAAAAGAGTTAGGCAATTAGGCACATCCAAAGCTAGATTTTGCTATCAGGGTATTATCCTGACACCTATCCATGAGTATCATATCGAATCTCTGTTTATCAGGGATGATTTATAGCTCAGTGTAAGCTCTTGCCAGTAGCGAACAGGTCCAGGTTCTAGTCCTCTTACAGCGCATACGTCCGCCGCCGGCATTGCATATTTCTCATGTTTCACAGTGGTGGTATTGGGGGGGGGGGTGGGAATTGTTACTCAATAATATGTTTTTGGGTCATAGTTTTCCAAATAATTTTGTTAGGTTGTGTCCATTGGCACCTATGGTTTTTGAAGTTATGGGATAAAAATGGTTAAGTTGCCAATGTCCATTTCCTATTGTTTAAGCTCAACAAATTAAAAGTTACTCAGACTTTGGTAAAACATGAATCTGGCCGAAGCCCAGTGTTATCACGTTTGCATTGTTGTCCAATACATTGTGCAGAAACCTTGACATGAAGTCTTAAACGTCAGAAAAGTTTTGAAATTAGAGGCAATTGCCTGAACTTCGGATCCTGCAATTAATCCCCCGTGGGGCCACTTGTATTCAAGGTAAGTGAGTGTGAACAGAAAACGCGTAAAAAGGGTGTAAGGCGATGTCCGCGCTACATCGTTTGAGGTGTCCAAACAGCAAAATATGGACAAAAGGGGTAGGTTTTTTTCTTACCCGAAATTGTCATCTTATAATCCATTAAGCAGGGATCAAAATCATCCAAAATATTTGTTATTGGAAATTTAAGTAAGCAAGCAAGATAATAAGGGTATAATTTCATTCAATGCGCTGTGTCCTTGAAGGGTATATAATACAGATAAAATACTTGTTTAGGGTATGTTTTAAGCTTGTTTTTTTAGTCGGTGAAGAATATGGTTTTAGAGGGTGTCATTTTGAAAAGTCGCTGTTCACGCATCCTATCCACCTTTGAATACAAGAGTGCCCCCCAGGATTAATCCACACTCCTCAAGCATTGCCGTAACTCTCTCTCTCGAGTCCGGCCATGTTTATTTCCGCCAATGACGACACCTTGCTTTCAAATGGGTCATGTTGACCAATATTCTTTTTTTTTTTCTAAACATTGTTGCAAATAGAATGATTTTACACCAACACTGATTAGTTTAACCCCATGAAAATTTAATTGAATAAAATTTCAGACATTTGGTTTTTTTTGGGGAAACAGAAGTGTATTATATCTATGTTGGTTAAACCCCTCGTCCCCAGGACCCCAGATGTTACCGGATGTGGGTCAAATTTTGGTACAGAAAAGCTAACTATTTTTTCTTATTCCCCCCTGTGAAATCTAGGGATAAAGATGTTAGTTTTGGATTTTTTATGAGCGAAAATGTGCCCCTTTTTGGTCTCACCATATTAATTTACACAGGTACTGACTCTATGGGGGGATGGCAAAACAATTTTTAGCTCCTCACATGAAATGGGTTCAATATTGGCACGAATTTTACAGCTGGGGTTTTGGGTGAATGCATGAAAACTTATAGACTTAAATCGGGCCATCCCCCTTTAATAAAAATGCTTGGCGCCTTATATTTAACCAACGATGATATATTTAATCACCAAAACAGTTTTTCAATCTTTTACATCACAATATTACTTCAGCAAGACATGAAGGACAAGGGACAGAAAATGCTGATACTGGCTTGCCGCTTTGAGACCGAAACATTTAATTGATTGGGCTGAGTTGCACTGTGCAAATTTTATGACATTTAGCAATGCGTAAATCTTAGATAAATGAACTGGAATATACTGGTATCCCTACACTTTGTCTTTCCTCTAAGGTGAAGCTCACTATCCTACCCCCCTGGGCTAGGCTACCTCAGTATGGGTTCAAATCTTCATATCTACCCTGTCTCCTAACGCTAAGGCGACACTGCCTATCCTACCACCTAGTGACGCTACCCCATGTTGTCACAATATTCAATAACTACCCTGTCTCCTAACGCTAAGGCGACACTGCCTATCCTAACCACCTGGTGACGCTACCCAGTAATGGTACACAATATTATTTATTATTATAATTATTTAACTGGAACTTGTCCTTACTACAAGTCATCAAAGTGCATACTATGGAGACGACCGCCCTCGCCGCTCTCAGGTGAGAAACGCAGTAAACGACGCATACCTGTTGAGCTGGATTTGAATAAAGTGCAACTATAATATCGAAGTATAAGTGCAAAAGTAGCATACAATTCATTATCCGTGTGTCCACTTTGGAAGTTGCTGATTTTCAACATTTCGCTACCAGCGAAATGCGTGGCCTGTAGAGCCTATTAGAAAATCTTATTTCCTCCTGCACAATCGTATAAGATTCAGGCAAATTTCTAAAAAACGTTATTTAAAGATTCTATTGCAAGCTTGAATAAAATGTCGCTTTTGTAAACGAACAAATATCTCCCAAAAGGAAATAAAGTGACTAAACCACTAACCCGCATAAATTTAGAGGTATAAGGGCCCTATATGGAGGGTGGGAAGGGAAATTTCATGGTCCTAACCCCGAAGCGAGCAGGCAGCGCTGTGACTAGATAACCCGCGAAGACAGCAAACACAAACACACAAAGAGACCAATTTGATTGGCTGAACGGTGAATGGGCCTAAAGGCATTGAAGAGCACAATGAAACAACGAAAGGGTGCAAACAGGCTGACACGCGGGTGACTCGAGAGTGAGCGGTACCACTAAACAATTAGGGAAGAAAGGCATTTCGTGCGAATTAAATCCGTTTTCTTTCACATGTTGCAGAACAACTTTATAAATGTAAATGCCACTTTTAATCAACTCATATTTTTGTGGGCCGCCATGCAGCTATAGCTGCAGGACCACTTATCAATCCATCCGTTGTGCGTGTTAATGTATGTGTGTGTATGTTTGTTTGTGTGTGTGTGTGTGGATGTATGTTTGTGGTCAATAAATTGTTAATTTTTTTTTAAATTGACCTCAATTTGAAAGTTGAACTTCATTGGAACTAAACTTCTGCCATAGGTGCTACAATTGGATCCCTCATACATTGATGAGGTGTCAAATGTCATGTTGAAATGGTCAAAGGGTCCAATGTTGAAAGGTCAAAGGTCAATGTGAGGTCCAGTTGAAAAAATGGCTAAAAATGTAAAATTGACCTAAATTGAAAACATGAAGTTCAATTGGAACCAAACTTGTGTCTAGACTGATCCCTCGTATGACACAATCGTGTTTTGATCCTCATATTTTGATGAGGTCAAAGTCCTGTGCTAGGGTCAAAGGTCATGGGGCTGCCACCACTTTTAATATTCTTTGAATATAGCTAGCGCGAAGCCGAGAACCGCAATTCTAGTTATATTATGTAATGTGTTAAGCAATTTTTTTTTTAATCAACGTTTTAATTATGTTTGTTTTCCTATACCCATTTTGACAGTGTAAACTTGTCAGCGTGTGCAACATTTCACCAAGTCTAATTGGGTGTAAATTATGAGGCCAGAAAAAAAAAACAGGTGAGAAAATTCCGTATGAAAGTATCCTTCTTTATTTTGCAGTTTGTTTGTTTTGTGTTTGTTATTTCATAATGCAGCTGTGTACGAACTAACGATTTTAAGAAGGCCTTGTATTTCGATTTTTTAGAAAAGTTTGTCTTTGAGTTTGTGTAATAGGTTAAAGACACCATCAGTTGATTCACCCGAAAGAGTCAAAATATTTTAAAATTTCTGGTCAGGAATAGCTTAGAAGTGAAGATAAAGTCTTAGAATTCCTCATGGTTTATTTTTTCCAGCAAAAAAATTATAGAAAAGGAAGAAAACAGCATGTCCAAAGATATGAATCTCCATTGAATTCAATGTGTTTAAAGTAATGTCCTTACGGACAGCAATGACGAAAATATCTGATCCTGTCTTTGGGATGCCTTTTGTCTTATAACTTGTAAGGCAGACCGCGGAACCCGCCTACGTGTTAAGTAAAATCGGAATAAAAAATGCTCTACACGTCCCAAAAGTCATGCATACAGATCGATTGGACCTGATTGCAACTGCAATGATTTTTGTTCAATGCCAGTAATATCAGCGTTCAGTTTTAGGCAATTTTACAGCATCTGATCTGACTATGCCATAGACTACAATAACTACCCAATAACTAAAACTTAGTACCTACCTGTAAATATTGTACATACACCATAGTGTTAACTTTAATGGTGCTTGTTCGATTTATGTCTAGTGTGTTCTCACTTGATATGAGAGCCTGGCACTTTGTACGTATGCCCTATCAAGTACCGTTGGAAACAAACTTGCAGTTTTTATGTGTAGATGCATTATGCATATTGCAAAGCCTATTCAGTAATGTGGGCTGAATATTGCATGGTTAACCATTAAAACGCAGTATATTGAAATAGTTGCTCTGTTTTTTAAAAATGGCGCAAATTATTCAGCCCCAAGGAGTTCCTCAAAGACTGCACCAAGGACATTTTGCACCCTCTTACATAATTAAAAATTCGTAGATCCTAGTGGGTCAATGGGGTTGAACTTGTTTGTCATTTATCCGAATAAACAATCAAATAAGAGTGTCAACTACTTTGTTTTGTTGCAACTCCCTGTGGAAGCTAACCATTGAAACCATTTTCAAGAATCGGTCTCACTATTAAGGATTTAACCTTTGGTGATGACTTTGACATTTGATGATTTTTGTCTTATATCTCCGTAACCATACCTTGTACGTAGTACAACTATACTTTTTATCACCCCTGGCTTGAAAATCAGAAGGGGGATTATGCATCAGTCAAGGCGTCGGCAGCGGCGTCGGCGGCGTCCAACACAATCTTGTGGACCGCGATAACATGAGACCCATAATGGTTATGGTGATGTAACATGGCGGGTGGGATCGGACTGTCATGCCCTTCATCTGATTAGATTATGGGCGTGGCATATGCTATGCAAATTAGGTACCTAATTCGCATAATTAATGAGTTACTTTGGTATTTTTACCTCACAATCTTTGTGAAACGCGATAACATGAGACCACTAAGGGTTATGTTGATGTAACTTGTGGGTGGATCGGACTGCCATGGCATGCCCTTCATCTGATTACATTATGGCGTGGCATATGCTATGCAAATTAGGTACCTAATTCGCATAATTAATGAGTTACTTTGGGTATTTTTACCCAAAAAGCTTGTTAACAAACTATTGAAGATCCATAAGTCCGATTTGAGTGAACTTGGTGTGGAGGGGTGGGGAATCCTGTCCTCTTGCCGATGATTAGGTTTGTGAGCATGATATGCTAATTAATAGCTAATTTGTGCATATTTATGGCTAAATTTGGGTATTATTCACCCAAAAAACTTGTGAACAAACGATCTGATAAGTCCCGATTTTTATGAAACTTTGATGGCAATCATGTACTCTCGCTCTGATTAGGTTTAAGGTGTGGGTTGTCCGGGTTAAGGGGGGTTGTCCTGTTAAGGGGGGTTGTTCAGCTTTAAGGGGGTTGTTGGGTTTTAAGGGGGATTGTTGGGTTTAAGGTGGGTTGTCTGGGTTAAAGGGGTTGTCCTGGGTTTAAGGGGGTTTCTGGCATTAAGGGGTGTTTGGGGCGATAAGGTGGGTTGTTGCGGGTTTAAAGGGGTTGTCCGGGTTTAAGGGGGGGGGGTTGTCTGGGGTCTTAAGGGGGCTTGTTGTGGTTTAAGTGGGTTGCACGAGTTTTAAGGTGGGGTTAAGGGGTAATGTTGGGGGGTTTTTTTACAAGGTGGGTTTGCGGGTTTAAAGGGGTTGTCGGGTTTAAGGGGGGGTTGTTCGGGCTTAAGGGGGCTTGTTGTGGTTTAAGTTGGGTTGCACGAGTTTAAGGGGGGTTTGTCCAGGTTTAAGGGGTGGTTGGGGTTTACGGGGATTTTTGGGTTTAAGGGGGTTTTTGGTTTAAGGGGGTTGTCTGGTCGTAAGGGGGCTTTGTTTGTGTTTAAGGTGGGTTGTACGAGTTTAAGGGGGGGTTAAGGGGATTGTTGGGGTTTAAGTGGGTTTGTGCGGGTTTAAAGGGGTTTCCGGTTTAAGGGGGGTTGTCTGGGCTTAAGGGGGCTTGTTGTGGTTTAGGTGGGTTGCACGAGTTTAAGGGGGTTTGTCCAGGTTTAGGGGGGTTGTTGGGTTTAAGGGGATTTTTCGGTTTAATGGGGTGTTTTTTTGGGTTTAAGGAGGCGGGTTGTCTGGGCTTAGGTGCTTAAGGGGGCTTGGGTTGTGGTTAAGGTGGGTTGCACAAGTTTTAAGGGGGGTTGCCAGGTTTTAATGGGGGTTGTCCAGCTTGTTAAGGGGGATTGTTGGGTTTAAGGGGGTTGTTGGGGTTTAAGGTGGTTGTTCTGGGTTTAAAGGGGTTATCCGGGTTTTACGGGGGGTTGTCTGGACTTAGGGGATTGTTGGGTTTAAGCGTGGGATTGTGCGCGTTTAAAGGGGTTGTCCGGGTTAAGGGTGGTTGTCCTGGGCTTAGGGGGCTTGTTGTGGTTTAAGGTGGGTTGCACGAGTTTAAGGGGGGTTGCCGGCATGTTTAAGGGGGTTGTTGGGTTTAAGGGGATTTTTGGGTTTAAGGGGGGTTTTTTGGTTTAAGGTGTTTGTGGCACATATACACCTGATGCATGCGCAGATTTATCGGTTCGGGAACTGCGACGTGTATTTTTTAATCCTAGTGACAAGACAAACACTTGTTACCTTTTATGGTCACAGATTGCTACAGGTCCATTCTCCGTTAAAGGGTAGAAAGTCGTTTTTAGTGGCGCTCACAGTCATGCAATAGTTTCAAGCTTGTTTTTGGCCGTTAAATACGTGATGTTTTATTAATAAAATTATACTTGGGAGTTATGTTTTCAAAATGATTCGGACTAGAAGTTGTACCTTTTAGAATGTATCAAGCAATAAGGCTAAAGATGCATAACTTGCTTGTTTTTTTCGCCATGTCGCTAGCCCAAATTCGTTCTTTAAAATTGTGTTCCTGCTCGTTACACAATGTGCATATCACAGATTACATGCATGTTTATCAGCCTCTATTATGCCCTAATTATTACGTTTCAAACATGATAATATTGGATTATTAACGTTTCGCAAGAGTTTCTCTGAGAGCATTTCGCCAATTGCAGACAGATCGTTACCATAATTCTAATTCATTTTGTAAGCTTAAAGGCACCGGCCAGATTTAAAGGTACACTTCATAATTATAATATTAAAAATGTTATATTATACATGTTTTGCATACAAATCTGTTTAAGGGTTAACAATTTCCAGCCCTAGTAATGAAAGGAATCCCTCATGTTACGTTCATCCGCGACAGATACGTTACCCCCTCCGCTTACTCTCTTGCAATTTGGCGTGATACATAAAGTTCAAATACTACACCATGCGTTAGTATGAAGTAATACCTGATAAGTGTATAGACTAAGTCGGTGAAGCCCCAAAAAACCCGGTTTAAAAAAACTTTCATCAAGAACAGCAAAGACTAGAAAAAGGCCGGCCAGATACGTTACCCAGATACATTACTTAAGTGTTAAATTATAGGCAATATACTAAAAATCGGATATATTTTTAAGATAACCCCTTCATTGTTCCGTGTGTTTTTCTGAGAATATCAAGTTTACAATTTTCAGTGAATTTCATGAATTCCTTAATGTTGATATTGCGTCATTTTGGAGACCAACTTGACACTTTATTGGAGAATGGCCCCACAAATGCCCCAACTAAGCATGCTTTGTTTTTTGGGCAGAATTCCATATTTACTCTCTTCAAATTTCTACATCCAAAACCAATCTTTTTTTTTATTTTTTGTTCCTTTGGTTTGGGTATTTATTAGTGTAAGGCTCTATTTTTTTTCCAGAAATTCTAAATCCCTCATCTTTATGATTCTTATTACAAAAACTGCGTAAAAATTTCGGCTTATTCACTTCAATTAATCGTAATACATTAGTAAGCATTCCAAAGATGAAAAAACCAGTTTTCAAAACTTTGGGGGCGCTTCTCCTCTGGAAATGTCCTTGTGTCTCTTAACATTTTCAGCCAATCCTGCTTTTGATTTACTTTTGACGAGGACGTTTTGGTGGCATATAAGGTGTTTTTTGTGATTGGGATTTAATATCAAGACTGTTAAAGCTACTGAGATATCGATGAAATTCAATTTCTACTGAGTAAACCCAATTTGAATACATACAATTTTAAATGTTGTTCTGAAGCGCTCATATTGTCACTTGCGTATCTTCAAGAATTTTTTTCTATTGAAAACACACACCATTCTTTAGATGTGGTTTTCTATAAAGTGTGCTTAGTGCCATCCACAGGGTATAGGATCCGATGAGGTAAAGGTGAAATCGCATTGATGGAATTGCATGGAATGAACCTACATGTAATTGAGTGCATCTTTATTTTGACAAAGACAGTCTTAAGCCTAATAAAATCAGATCTCACAAACGAGTCCTTTCGATTACAAAATATCAAACACTTGCTGTAACTGAAGTGATTCCTTTCAAGAATGTTGAAAGAGAGTAATTTGATGGAGGCTGTGCTCTCTGTGGTTATTCATTTTAAAAGGCGCCCCACCTAATACAACAGTTTTTGTTGGAAAGGGCATCACCGAACATACTTTTAATTCCAATATTCCATTGAATCTGACATACCATTAATGTGAGCGGCAATTATGTATTACAATTTGAGATAAAGTAATGTTTTAAGGCCTATGCCATGTATCCATCATGTCCAACATATCACACGGACAAAAGCATTATTTTAATAGCACATGAGGGGGGAACAGCGAGTTGGTTTTAAACTAAAGCATATTTTTTTTAAATATCATTACTTTTTTTAATAGTAACCCCATTTGTCAACAATTTAGAGTGTTGCCAATGTTAATTTGTATTGGCTAGTATTTAACTATACCTGTGAGTGTGAAGTTCAAATTCCTCTTTTTTGTCACAAACAAAATTATAGAGAAAAAATAGAATCTGGGACCCCCGATTCTAATTCACTGGCTGTTGAAACGTCTCCATATATGAAATTAGTCCATGTAATTCACTCATTCAATTAGCTGTCCATTAGTTTCACACAGGTCATTTAGGGTCATTTTTGTGTTATGGCGCTATTTCATAATGGACAAGCTTTCAGTACCAGCGATGAATTGAGAATTGGGATCCCCGATTCATATTACAAAAGAACTTTTTAGACATACACAGTGGAGCATTGCAGTTCACAGGTATATAATTAAGACAATTACCAACACAACTGCAACACTACCAAAAAAATTCAAGAATTTTGGGGTGTGCTCTTCCAAATTTGTGGCTGTGCTGTAATAGGAACAATATATACGTAAGTTTGAGTTTTGAATTGCTAACGACCTTTTCTATGCTTACTGCCTTGTTGCATATTTTAAGGTTGAAGTATGGGGGGATTCAGTCAGAATTTAAAAGGAAAATGAATTATTCTGAAGACATTGGGAGTTTCTCTCACTCTATATCTTAGATCTGTCTGTCTTCCAATCTATCTCTGTCTCTGTCTGTCTGTCTCTCTCACTTTCTCTCTCTCTCACTTTCTCTCTCAATATATTTTAGTGAAAATAAAATGTGTGTGTGTGTGTGTGTGTGTGTGTGCACAAACAGTGTAATTAAAACTTATGTCATTTATGCTACAACTTTAAGACTTGCATATTAAAGTGACAGGAGGAGATTATTTTTTGAGGTAATTCATTTCTCTCAAATTGCACTTGATCAGTCGAAGACCACCTACCGAGAACGTTTTGAAGGTTTATTGGAGAAACAAGTATGCTATCTTAATCGTCCCTATAGAAAAGCATGCTTTGATTTCTGTCATGCACGACAGAAAATACTAAATCATCATCTTATAAAGATGGCATATAATATTTGACTTTTTCACTTTTTCACAATTGTGATCTAATGCATTGGTATTTGGTAAGCATTCCAAATATGAAAAAAAAAAAAAAAGTTTTTGAAAAAAATTAGGGGCACTTCTTTCTGGAAATGACCTTGTGTCTCTTTAGTGTGTGGAAAAAAAGAGCTGTTATTAACACTAATGTCCCAGGAGGGAGTGAAGGAATAAGAGAAGAGGGGAAAGAGAAAAGTCAGAAATTCGGGTTGGTCTCAAACTATGGCCAGGGATATTGCTGGCCTGGCCAACGATTTTGTGCTCATATGTGTCGGTGCATTTGCCTCACTCGGTGCATTGGCATTTTTTGGTGTTTGGTACCGTTAGGATGTGGAAGGCCAAATATCTAGACCTTCATTTTAATATTTATAAACATTCAAGATGTCTGCCTGCCTGTCAATTCATTGGTCTCTGTGTCTGCTTGCATTCAGAAGTGACACCAGGGAGGGGATAATGAAAAATGCATCTAGAATCAACCCCCCCTTAAAATTAACAAAATACAAAATACCACTTTAGAGAAACAAAATTGCTCAATTTAAGAATTTCATATTTCCCGTCTCAATTCACTTTTCCCATTCACTACCCTATAATATTTTGTTTGCACTGCTGCCAGTGTCGTAACCAGTGGGGGGGGCAGTCTTCCCCTGGACAACTAAAATGGGGACGGAGAAGCAAAAAAATGTGGATGAGAAGAAGGGGAAGAATAGGGAGAAAGAGAAGGAAAGGGGAAGGAGAAGGGAAAAGAGGGAAAGGGGAAGGATACGGGAATAGTGAAGAAAAGGGAAAGAGAAGGGAAAGAAGAGAAGAAAAGGAGATGGAAATAAATAGTGTGTTCATGTAGAAGAATTTCGAACCGACTGGGAAAAAATATCGCGAGCTGGAAAAATTGGGGAAACGTCTTGAGTCTTGCCCCCTCGGAGGCTCAGGTCTGGTTACGTGCCTGACTGCTGCAGCTTGTGTTTGTGATGCATCAGCATTGTTGTTGTCCATCTCCGCAAACAAGTTCCTGGGCTGCCCAGATTCCTGGTCCAATTTGGATGCCTCTTGCAACAAAGACTGTGGATAGTACTACATCTGGTGTGAAATACATATCTGTAGATAAAAAGTCAAAGGTCATATGAGTGTGAACTGTACTTTTATGTTTTTTTGCTCTGAATCCCTTGAATGCTTTGTAAAATCTTTCTTTAAGGTGCTTGTTCAAATTGAAAGAGCCATGGTCCGATCATTAATAGCCTCATTCCAGAACCAGAAGTGATCAAAATTTGGGTATCTGAAGAAAACTACTATTTTTTCTCTTTTATCCTGTGAAATCTTAGGGCAAAAGGATGTTTATTTTGGATGTTATGAGTGATAGTGAGCCCCATTTTAGTCAACCAATTTTATACATTACATGTAGGCCTACTCTATGATGGGGATTACCAAATCACATTTTTTAGCTCTCACATTAAAAGAGTTTGAAATATCGGTGCAAAGCAATTACAAATGGGGTTTTGGGGTGAAGGCCATTTTATCAAGATGAAAACTTTATAAACTTAAATTGTGTCATCCCCATTAATTGTGTGCTCTTCTTGATTTGAGAGCCTGTCAAATGCATACACTCACTGCCAAGTTTTGTGGGAATCAACTTTGTGGTTTTGATGGTAGAAGCGATAATGCATATTGCAACTTTATTCACTATTGTGCCAATGATGGCTAACCAATTTCCACCGAACCAGGCTTAAACTTTTTAAGAAAAATAGATATGTATAAAAATTTGTTAAGCGTAATACCTAAACAACAAATTATTGTTTGCTGTGAAGTGTCCTCCACTTGATTGCATTTTATCAAATAAATTTAATAAATAATAAACATGTGCAAGTACACATACGGACCTTTTAAAGCCTTTTAAAGGGACTTTACACAGTTTTTTGACACCATAGAATAAATATACTACTATATAAGTAAATTAAAGTGCCTTCGGGGTATGGAGTTTGTGGAGGATAAATGTTTTTTTTGCTTATTAGTGGCAAAATGAACCAGTTTATAATATTTTAATATTTAATTCTTATAACACACGACAAATCCACCGAAGTGCTCAGGGCGCCGCTGTGGAGTGCCTTAGGCTGCTGCAACATAACGAGTATATCTAGAAACGACAAGGAAGGCGTTTTATGGGCAGAAGTCCGATTTTAGATGCAGGAGGAAACTGAAGTACTCGGAGAAAACCTGCGAGGACGGGTATGGATCGGCAACCAAATTCACATACAACACAGGCTCCACAGGGGATTGAACCCGGGCCGCATTGGTGAGAGGCGAGTGGATAAGCCACTACACCAGCCCGCCCTCCCTCCCTTACAGTTTCTTAGACAACTAAAAAAAAAAAAAAAAAAAATTTTTTTTTTGTTGCTTATTAGTGTCAAAATGAACCAGTTTCATATTATGCTTTACTCTGTTGTCATGTAAATTACAGTGATTTGCTGTCTCTAAGACTAATTACATATTGATTAGCTTGTAGGGACTTTTTTAAATGTCCCCAGAAGACGATGTGTATCTGTACATGTATGCATACAAGTTTGTGTTTGTGTGCATGAGTCTGTGAGGCAGGAATTGTGCTAATGTTACTTTTTTCAATTAAGGATTTGGTTAATTTTATAAAATATAAGATGATTAAGGGGGTGACCCATTTGATTCTGTCTTTAATGAATTTGAATGATTCCTATATTCCCCATCTGTAAAGTTTCATGGTAATATTTCAATTCATTTGGATGTGAGAGCTAAAAATGTAATTTGGCAAGCCCATATGATATTTTGATTATGATAATTATATTAGTCAACCAAAATGGGACACAAGTTCAGGACCACTGAGGGAATTGCAAGCCTGGGTGAAGCTTTCTCAAGACAATATTTTGACCACTTCCAGTAAAATCTGGGGTTCTGAGAATGAAGTTATTTGCAACTGGGCCATGGAACTTGAACAGATCAGCTCAGCTAGGTATAAATGTTGACTTAATTTGTGTGATCACAAGGGTGGTATCACATAGCCATTAAAGGTGCTTGTTCCGATTTATGTGTATTGTGTTCTCTACTTGATATTAGAGCCTGGCACTTGCACATACACTTCATCAAGTACCGTGGGAAACAAACTTGTGGTTTTGATGGTAGACGCAATAGTGTATGCTACAAAGCCCTATTCAATACTGTGCTAATATTGATGGTAACCACTAAAACCACGGTTTTTTGTTAATATATTTGGAATGAAATGGATTTGAGGGCTCAAATTTCAGGACAACAATGAGAAAAATACAGCCTTTCATCTTATATCAAAATCGATACTCCTTCCGGGTAAATCAGGGGGTCCCAAAGACGATCAGAACACGCACCTTTAACATGCATAAAAACAGTATACAAGTGTGGGTGAAAACATCCGTTTGTAATTGCATCCATTTGTCCACTTAGAGTTCAGGTGTTTGTAATTAATCTTCAGCACCCATGGGCAGTCTCCAGAAATAAGTTGCAATTGGAAATACTCGGTGAATACCGATAAGCAAAATTGGTTTAATTTTTCTATATAGCTGTAATTATCACTGTTCCTTCTAGCTTAGCAATGTACTGGTTCAAAAACATGTAAATTGAGAAAATAGTTCAAATGGGGCAAAATAACCATTTATATTATTATAAAGTATGCACCTGACAAAGAGTGGCCAGAAATAGTTATTTGCTTGTGAAGTGATTATTGATTATTTCATGAGCGTGTGCATTGCTGATCGGTGGTGAACCCCATAGTTGCTAATCCATATGTGCTAAGCACAAGTTCCAGACAATGTGATGCAAATCGAGGCACATTAGGATACAGCCATTCATCACACTTTTTGTTGCGTAACATGTCCATTTGAAATTTGCTGTGGACATGACATGATTCAACCAAATGAGAATCAGTGGCTTATATAGCTAATGATTGTGGCACCTGGGGCAAGATGTTAAAGCAGTGCCCCCAAAGCATGTAGTGAGAGCAATCAAGGGTGCATCCAAGGGCCCATTTTATGGCCCTGGTGGTGTGCAGGGATAAAGCCCTGGGGGTTCAGAGGGGGATCCCCCCCCCCCCGAGTCCTGCTAATTTAAGAATGTGTTATTTCACAAGATCTTTGCTAAATTACATGGATATTTATATCTAAATTGTTATATGAAATGGAGAAATCTTGTTTTGCTTTTTATTGTCATGCTGGATCATTGATGTGCACTTTCCAAAGCAGTTGATCATATGAAATGGAGAAATCTTGTTTTGCTTTTTATTGTCATGCTGGATCATTGATGTGCACTTTCCAAAGCAGTTGATCATTAGGCCTGGGAGGTCAGTTGCCTCGTAATCGGGATCTTAACATATTACATTCGTTCATATAGGTTTTCTTTAATTTTCCTCTATTCTTACCATGCTCACAGTGTCAAAAAGGTGAAAAGGGCTGATTTAGCATGAATATCCTTCTTTTTCCTTTCTGATAATTCCCTCAAACGATTTTCCGAGGATTCACTCTGCTCTTCCCACCACCCTGCCAGCTATGCCCTTGTACCTCATTGAAATATTTCAACAACAAAGGAATCTGCAAGCTTTTCAGGAGGTGTAGATAACTTACAGAATAGCCTAATAAGAAAACGTACCTGGGATATGGTTGGAAATGTACATTTGATGGTCGACCTCATTCTGCAGATTGTGGCGATGAACTTATTCCGTAGATTTGATTGTGTAGTTTCATATTGTCTGTCGGTAGTTTTGTGCTGATTGTTTTAGCTCCAGGCGAAATGATTCTGATATTAAATTGTATGATGAGTACTCTGAGTATTAACAGTAAGTTACCCATCTTTTTGGGGAAACCAATTTAGTGGAACTGAAAAAAGCTGACGTTTGAAGGTATGAGGATGAGGTATTAGTTGGAATTGAAGCATTGGATGGGTAGGTACAGGGGCGGATCCAGGAATTCTCAATAGAGGGGTGCCAAATTTTCCAGGTTGCGACGCTCGCTGGGTAGACCCAATTTTTTTTCAGTCGGTTCGAAATTTTGACGGGGGGGGGGGCAAAGTTCTTTGTCAAGCATTAAACAACAGAAACAATAAGTAACATACTGCGTCGGCCTGGGCGCCCACAAAAAGTCATTCTTCTTGATCTACACGGCGCCCGACGTCCTGTACCGTCATTCTTAGAGATCTACAGGGCGCTCGGCGCCCTGTGCGGCAAAAGTAATTTTCTGGATCACCGAGCTGTGTTCTAGATCTGCAAGGCGCCTGACGCCCTATATGTGGCGCTCAGCGCCCTGTGGTCTGCAAAAAATAGAGGGGGCACGTGCCGGGTGCGCCCCCCTCTAAATCCGCCCCTGGGTAGGTATACATGTGGTAATTGTGGTAAAATGATCGGATAATAATCAGGTTTATGTAGGCATACCATGATTTGACAGGATCATGCAGGCATTGGCCTGTTTCCCCCATCTCATTGCACAACTGTGATTTGGTGTTTTGGGGATTTCTTTTTTTTTTAAGTTTGCCATGTGCATATAAAATCAGTTGATTTTTGGTCCGAGTGAAGCAAGCAAAAAAATACCGATTTTGGAGACTTTAGAGTAATGTGTAAAAATAAAACACTCAACCAACTGTCCCTACTTCCAAATGTCTATCTGTCTATTGAACAGGGTTTTTTTCATGGCCTAATAGTACAAGATGTTATCATTGTACACTTTTTCAAAAGCCAGATCAAATTTAACTGCAAAAAAGCAAATATATAAGCTCAGTAGGTTGCAGATCAAAGTGTGTAACAGGACTAATTTAGACAATATGACATTTTCCCTAGAAAGGAGAGTGTGACCCACTTAAAGGTGCGTGTTCCGATCGTCTTTGGGACCCCTCTGATTTACCCGGTACGTACTATCGATTTTGATATCAGATGAAAGGCCATATTTTTCTCATTGTCGTCCTGAAATTTGAGCCCTCAAATCCATTTCATTCCCAAGATATAAACAAAAAAACGCCGTTTTAGTGGTTAACCATCCATATTAGCACGGTATTGAATAGGACTTTGCAACATGCATTATTGCGTCTACCATCAACCGCAAGTTTGTTTCCCACGGTACATGATGGGGTGTATGTGCAAGTGCCAGGCTCTCATATCAAGTAGAGAACTCAATACACATAAATCGGAACAATCACCTTTAACCTTGTTTGGCAAGGTTATAAAACGATCCAAAGGCCCATTTTGATTTTTGTAACTATGTTGGTTTGTAGTGTACTATTTGTTATATGAATTTTGGTTGTGATATTTTAGGCCAGGTAAAAAAAATGTCTTCAGCATCTGGGTGTTTGAAAAAATGAGGAGGGGGCATGTTTTTTATTAACCTTGGCAAAAATATAGTCATTTGGAATCACATAAATCAGTTTTAGTAAGCATTATACTGCCGTGTGCAAATGTTTCAAATTTAAAGAAACCTGAGGGCGTGCTCTTCAAACAATCGCCCAGTGTCTCGTCATAACTATACGATTGCAGCAAATGCACTTTTGATTGTTGACCCTGTTTTACAGATTGGGGTGATGAACTCCTCCAGGAAGATTTATCAGTATATTTTTGTTTTGTCTGTGGGTGTTTTCTTGATTATTTTACCCTTAGGGTAAATTACATAGAAGATGGGAGTTCAAATTGGATGAATAGAGTGGTTTGTGTAGACATAATTTGTTGTACAACAGTTCTTTAACTCACATTTTCTAAAGGATTCTGGTCTAAATAATATATTTTGTTGTAATGGATAATGTATTTGTATTGATTTACACACACAAAAATTAAATAATGGGATTACCCTCTTATGTTGAGTAAAATCTTAGTCAAAATAGAGTAAAACAATGTTGGGTAAGATTACTCGTATTTGACTAAGATTATCATAGTTATGAGTACCACCATTATTTGGTAACTATTGTCGTACTTGGAAGGACTTATGCTTAAATATGAGACATGCAAATATTTTTGTGTTCATTGCATTTCACGAATGACAACGACCAACACTGTATGCCACAGCTGTCTTTATGGACTCAAATCTCTCTTTCTTAAGACAAAATTTAACCACAGGTCATATGGAGAGATTTTGTGCATTAGGAATGTGGAGTGCTTTGCAAAGGAATGTTTTCTTCCATCGATTGGTTTTCGCCATATTATGGCAGAAATCATGTGGAACGTGGTTCCATAGTGTAAAGTTTCTGCAATGTAGTATTTGCTAATGAACTTGTGTTATGTTTCTTTTTTTCAATGCAGGGGTCATTCAGGGTCACTCAGGATCATTCTTTGCTTCCTGCAGCTCACATCAATTACATGTCATGCTTCTCTCCTTCAGCTTTGAATGCAGATTAATTTTGTCAGTTACTTGAGCTGTATCTTTATTCTTTCAATATAACTTCAGACAGCTTATATGTTATGATATCAAGTGGTTGACACTTTCTGGTCCCGAACCATGATTGAAATGATCACAGTGCTCTGTCTGTGGCATATAAATCCTGAAATGCATATGACCTGATTACCTAGGAGTTGACACACTTTGCTAACACTAACCACTTTCCTGGCTAATATGTCTTGTATAGCAGATATGAAATTTGCATATCAAAGAGCCTCCAAAATGCAGGGTAACATGTAGCAATAGTAACATGCTTTCCAGGTGCAATGAGAGATTTTACATAAAGGGTGTCCCTAACAAAATTTGAAAATCCTGACTTTTGCACTGATGTACAAAAAAATACCCATCTGAAAGAATTAAGCTAAGAAGTAGTTCGTGGTACAAAAATTTTGAAAATGTTAATTTCCTAATATTGGAGCAAATAGGAAATTCAGCCTGTTTTATATTGAAATATAAGCATATAAAAATCACCTTGTTTCACTTTAAAGACATCTCTCTAGCCAAATACTAGGTAGAAAATCTATTGAGTGCCTAATCTATATGAAATCACTACATGTGACAAAAATATGGATGGCTTGGAATCTAATTTGTCTCTTCTTTGTCCTACTTAAAATAATGCTCTCGCCCGTGTTTATATTACCGTATTTGACCTATTTAGCGCCCCTCCCCTTATAAGCGCCCCCTCAGACCATTGCTGACTTGCAAATCATGTCTCAATTAACCGCCCCTCCATTTCGGAGAGGTTCACTGCTCTGTACACTCTACTTTGAGTCCCGATTTCTGTTTATTTGTACAAGTAACTTTCGGCGTATTTCCTAGGCTAATATTTACATTTTCAAGGTTATATTAACACCCGCAAACATGGTAAATACCGGGGGGGTAAAAATAGCCACACTGTAGCCAATGCTGCGAATATATCGAGTATATTTGGAGAAAATCAAGGTGACTACTTCTAGTAAAAGAAGTTAAGGCTTTCTAATTGGAATTTTGCGGTGAAAAGTAACTTACACAAGTGTACCAAAATTAGTGCCCCCCCTAAAACGAGTGACTTAAGCGCCGGGGGCGCTAAATAGGTCAAATATGCCAGATAAACGACAGGGGCTAAAAACAATACATTTATTCTCTAAATAAACAAGAAGGAAGGTACTAGGATCGCAAAATGCACCTTTAGTTAAAACAATAATAGCACATTTTTTGAAGAGCACCCCCAATTTTTCAAAATGTTGAGATTTTTACACGGTTGCATTGCTAACTGGCTAGTAAACTATACCTGTGAATGATTAAGCTCAAAAATGTATATGTGTCTCAAACGAAGGAATTTTGTAATTAGAATAATTAATATCTGAGATCTCCGATAATAATTCAACGGCTGCTGGAAACGGTCTTCCAATATGAAATAGCTGGGAAATAGCGCCATGTACGTGTCTATGCTCATCCATTTGTTGTTTTATTGGTTCAGGCAAGTAAAGTTAGAGGTCATTTTCTTGAGGCGGGACAATATTTCATCATGGACAGACATAAACTTAGCATTTCCAGCTCTGCCATTAAGTACCATCTGGGATCAGTGGCGTAGCCAGGTGGGGGCAGAGGGGGGCAGAGTGCCCCCTCTGACAAATTTTTTGAAGGGAAATCGGGAAATAAAGCACTGATATTTATGTTAAATCAGCCCTTTTTTGGATTCTTTTGCCTTGCGACCGGGAAATTTTTGCTTGTGATCGGGACATTTGTTGCACCCACCGGGAAAAAAAAAAAAAAAAAAAAAGCTAGTAAACTATACCTGTGAATGATTAAGCTCGAAAATGTATATGTGTCTCAAACGAAGGAATTTTGTAATTAGAATAATTAATATCGGAGATCTCCGATAATAATTCAACGGCTGCTGGAAACGGTCTTCCAATATGAAATAGCTGGGAAATAGCGCCATGTACGTGTCTATGCTCATCCATTTGTTGTTTTATTGGTTCAGACAAGTAAAGTTAGAGGTCATTTTCTTGAGGCGGGACAATATTTATCATGGACAGACATAAACTTAGCATTTCCAGCTCTGCCATTAAGTACCATCTGGGATCCCAATTCTAATTACAAAATTGCTTATTTTATGATAAATATGCATTTTTGAGCATTCTCGTTCGCAGGTGTAGTTTCCTAGACAATTACCAACATAACTGTGCAAAAATATAAAATTTTGAAAATTGGGGGCACTCTTCAAAAAATGTGCTGTTATTGCTTTAAGCTATGCAGCCCTGAGGGAAATTTTCTGAGGATCCAAAACCATAGCTTCATTTTCAAATGATAACAAACAGTTTCAAGGTCCTTAAAGGTGCATTTCGTGATTTCAGCACCTTCTGTTTTATTCATTGATCATTAAGATATCCTTGAGAAAAGCTTATTCTCAAAATTTGAGCTGTTTCCGATCTTGCGGTTTTGTGTTGTGAGCAATTGCTCATTTCCCACGGTCCCATAGGCTACTGTGCTGTAATTTCTGTCCGTTTACGGACAGAAAATACAAAATTGCAAATTTCTACCAGATGCGACCGAATTTGCACGTGAGATTGGGCGCACGTGAGATTGGGCACATGTGGATTACTAAAGCTAACGGTTCAGATGATATAAAAACATTTTTTCAACATCTCAACATTTTTTAGGTAAGTCGGGGGGACGAGGCTGTGGATCAAGAAATGCCCCTTTAATCTCATTTATAACCATCACTCATTCATGCATCCATATTTCATTGCAAAGTAAAGTTTGTCATACAACTGCTCAAAACATTGTCTTTCAAATTAAGTTATTTAATTTTTCCTTGTAAATATCAACCAACCCATTGGGAATTTGATTTCACCAACGAATCATGAGTGTCCATGCATATGCAATCTATAAAACATGAAAACATGTGAGTAAATATTTGATTGAATGGCTACATTTAATACATTATGGTTCTTTTAAAATGTAAATAACCTCTGTGTATTTACTGAACATTAGATTGAGTAGATTGCATTAATATGCAGGTTCCAAATTAGAAGTTAATAACTGCATGCTAGCTGTTTTGAGGTCATTCTTTTAAATCAGA
The DNA here is from genome assembly GCA_023653785.1 of Ophioderma brevispina. Lineage (NCBI taxonomy): Eukaryota > Metazoa > Echinodermata > Ophiuroidea > Amphilepidida > Ophiodermatidae > Ophioderma > Ophioderma brevispina. The sequence goes on from JAMKCH010015534.1 coordinate 20,809, forward strand.
GGGATTTGGTTTGGTCCTGAAGAGTTTAATTCCAAGTCACCAAACCAAATCCTGGTGGATCACTGATAGTGTGTGGTCAAGGGGGGGGGGTCCATATGGAACCTAAAATAAGTTCTCGCACAGCACAAAAATGTAAAATTAATGCTGATAATACCGTTGTGTCTGTTAAATGTCTAGCTCATTATCTCACATGTCATGACGTGTGTGAAAAAAACTTGTCACACATTGCGGAGATATTGCATTAGGGTCCATAGGGACCCCGCTGACCATGCACCAATGGGCATACCCATGACAATTTTCATTTTCCACATAAATGTGACCTTTGACCTTAGTGGTGTGCCTGCATGTGACTTATGTTACTATCATAATACAATGCTAACCAAAATTAATGCTTCACTAACCAAGTAACTGTTATTGTGTAATTTGTCACATACTGATTTTCCTGTACAATGAAGTTAAATTTAAAAGGTTTTTACAATTGCTTGTAAAAATATTAAAGTTGCATTTCTGTATTCTCAGCCCTTATGCTTGTGATCCTTGTCACGTGATATCTTGAAAAAAACTTATATTGACAGCATTTTTGTTGAATTCACCTTGCAGTTTTGTGTTGTGAGCAAATGCTTCTTTCCCACAGTCTCATAGGCCACTATGCGGTAATTTTCTGCCATTTACATTTGCCTCTTTAACCAAAGCATTCTATTAATTCAACAATCACTTAAAGGGGGTTTGTTCCGATTTATGTGTGATTTTTTCTCTATACTTGATATAGAGCCTGGCACTTGCCACATACACCCCCATCAAATACGTGGGAAACAAACTTGGCGGTTTTGATGGTAGAACCAATAATGCATGTTTGCAAAGTCCTATTCATCCGGGCTAATATGGATGGTTAACCACTAAAACATCGTTTTTTTGTTTAAATCTTGGGAATGAAATGGATTTGAGGGCTCAAATTTCAGGACGACAATGAGAAAAATACGGCCTTTCATCTGATAGCAAATTCGATACTACTTCCGGAGTAAATCAGGGGGGTACCAAAGACGATCGGAACACGCCTCTTTAATAGGTCAACTGTGAACATGTTTAATGTATGTTCTGAGAAAGAAACACATCTGGGTTCATCATGAATACGGTAGAATAATCCATTGGTGTAACTTGCCCACACACTTGCCATAAATAAAACCAATAATTTCATGTCATAAATAAAAAAATCATTTAGTTAAATCAGGGAGGGTATTTATATATGGCAAAAATTAAAGAAATGGGGGTGAATAGTTTATGGAAGAGCAAACTATCGAAGATTGATCTTGATCAATGATTGTGCAAACAAAACTACGTTGTGTCTCCAACAAAATATATCAACAACAAGATCATACTGTAAAAGATATGAAAACTCTTTGAATTTTTAATTGTAAGTAGCAAAGAATCAACTCCTCTTGCGACAGAAAAATCATTTGGAACAGAATGTATTTTGTTAAAATGATGATGGAATTCAATGGAAAAAAGGTACGGGAATTGTTATTATGTTAGTGGCAGACTAATGGCCACTATCAGTCGGCCTTTAATTTTTACACAAGTAAATGAATTTGGACTTAGTGACCATAGCTTGACCTCTTGACCCATAACTTTGTAAAGGATCTCAGGTCAATTCATATGCATAAATCACACGATCATGTTACATAATCGGTAGGAGTAATAATGTGGACATGTAAATAATTTGAAGAATTTTGAACCTTGACCCCTTAACCATGGGGTAAAGTGATGGGGGTAATAAATGGAGTTTTATGACCTTCTTATATGACCTACAAACCAGGAGCTAAAAGACAGTTGTAACATTTCAAGTCAAAAGGTTTGAGTGATGAAATATGTGACAGACTGACAGGGACCCTGAAAAACGTGATTTTAAGTGCAGCAAATGGTGCTTAATGAGAGGGGGCCAAGAAAACGTTGTACAGGGGTCAAATTTTTAAATTGATCCATCATGTTGAAAAAGTATACCATGTTACTTGTCAAACCACAAGGATCCGGAAGGTTGTTTGTACTATTACAAACGTACAGTTTAAGAGTTATAGGCTAAAAAACAGCACAAAAATCCTAAAAGGGTCAATTTCAGTTGTACAGGGGTCAAATTTTAAGTGCTCGAGTTAGATAACAAAAATGGGGCAAATGTTGATGGAGTCATAGGATTAAAATAAGGAATAGTTTTGACGGTCTAAAATGCGGAGTTCGATGTAGGGGGCACAGAAGGTGCACCGTCCATTGCCTTCAATGGGGCTTTGACCTTGTGTTAAATTTTCCAAGAGTAAATGAGTTTCACTTTGTGGCCCCAGTGAACCAAGATTTGCCTCTCGAACCATACTTTTGTAGCCGTCACCAATGATGCTTTTGGTCAAATCAAGATGGTGAAAAAATCAATAGTGAGAAGAAGAAGAACAGAACACAGTAAGTTACATGGCTGTTTAGTGTAACTTAAAAACCTATAGATCAGGGGTCTCAATTATTTAGCAGAAGGCACAATGACTGCCAAAATGTTTTGACAGATCCCTGTATGTGAGGCAAATACACCTGACATTATTATGTTTCCATTTATATTTAGAGCAAGGCTTTTAGAGCAAGTCTGGATTGGCCGGTGGGCCACCTTATTGAGACCCCATGCTCTAGATAGTATTGTGCCAGAATGGAAACTAAAGTCCAGGGCCCTAAATATGGATTTCCCTAATGTTCCCTTTATGTTTGCTATTTTTTCAAATATAGGTTGTTTGCTACCCAAACACCAAGTGGCTACCGCGCACACGCTGCAGTATGGAAAACTATCATTCTGTATGGGGATGTGATATGACTATTTTTTAATGTTATTAAAACAGGTGCAAAAGATTTTTTCCTACCATGTCTTTAGGAAGGTACATCGCTATAAAGTTACTCTTTGGCAAACTGTCGGCAGTGCAGCTTTAAGCATGCGTGTCTGGAATAATAAAGGAGCTGTAGGATGTTCAAACAATTTCTCAGGGCTGTATAGAAAAGTTGCTTCTATCGCACATGCAAGTTACTCGCATTTATGACACTTTAGAATGATCCACCTGCCCAAAGAGATCAAGAATATAATTGATAAATAGTAACCTCAAAAAGGAAGCCATCTTTCACTATTGCGACTAAAATTATTGTTATTCTGACATGCACCTATATTTGTGCATTTACGATGTTAAAAGAGGAGTGAAAAAGGATTGTTGGGGACATTCATGATTTTGTAAATATTTTTGACATGCTTTACTTTAATTAAAACATAATCAAGTGTGTAGATTCAAAGAATGTTTAAAGTTTTACCTTTTATGGAAGACCATTGTTTATTATAGTCTTTAGTGTTTAGGTGTCTACAAAAGCATTTCATTTGTACCTTATCTAAATGTTTAAATGTAAAACACTAAAAATTTGATTAACAGTGTCTCTTGTAGCAGTACTGAGTGGCCAAATCTTCCACTTCAGGGTGACATTTTTATGCAAGTTGGTCCCACTTTCAAGTGAACAGTTTTACAGTTTGGTGTAGTTTTGGGGGACAGTTTTACCAATTTGTAGACAAAACAGATTGATCAAACTTTTAGAAGAGCTTTGCTGGTAAGAGCGTTAAAAAGGATTAATGTTTTGGAGTTTAATGTAAATATTTAGAATGTGTATCACTTAAATGTATCTATTTGATGTTAACTATATAGGTTTGACGATTGCTTTAATAAACACAATCAAGTATTACTA
>JAMKCH010015535.1:0-81504 GCA_023653785.1 Ophioderma brevispina
GGGGCCAATTGGTTAAAACCAAAAAAAAACCTCACATTTTTGATATCTTGACCCAACCTTTAGTCAAAGCGGTATAGCCCTATAATGGTTTAGGTCATCCTTGGGTAAAATTTAACCCGAATCAGATTTTATTGAAACTGATGACAAATTGTTTCTATTGTCTTACTGATCCCAAAATGTACTCTTTATAGTGGTGTGGCATTTGGTGGATATTAAGCTGGCAAATGTTTCAAGGGTCTACATGTCTAAGACTTTCCCTGGAGGTTTTTTTTTCAATGGTGCTATCACCAAATCAGTTAATCCATTTTCTGCTTTTTTACCCCTAGGATGACTGTGAGCCATTATGGGACTATTTTGCTTCACTAAGGTTGGATACTTTTTCTAATCCTTATAAGGAAAACATGTTAGCGTACATTAAACACAATTTTGACTCGATTTCAAATTTTTTCCTGTACTAAGCATTTACCCTATTGAGGAAAGGGGAAGCAGCCTGAAAATTTAAACCCCTTCATTTTCTGACAGTCTCAAGGGCCCTATTGAAACCCCAACAGATCAACAAAATGAATTTTAGTCATGAAAATCCTACAGTGATTACTGCTCCCTGAATGTACAAAAAAATGTCCGTTTTGTTTTTGTTCGTGACATCAAAGGAAACATTTGCCTGGGGTCTTAATTTCCCTGGGATAATGAGAAACGATGAATAACCTACAGTGTAGACCCCATGACCTTTCGAACCATAATAACTTTGATTGTACTTCTCTTCAGCTACAAACCAGGCACAATTTCAAGCAGCCACCGTTGTCAACTCTGCTGGCCAAGTTGTCTATGCCCCCGTCATTCCACAGGGAGTGGTGACACCACAAGAATAGTAACTCAAGCTCGTCCAGGACTGTAAAATGCAGACCTCCCCACAAGCAGCTCACAGCAAGTAGTGCCCTTAATACACGGCTCCACACCCCTCTCACAAATTGGCATGACGCCATCGTCAGCATCAACAGCAGCAGGCTGCTGCGTCCTTAGCAATAACGTCGCCAACAACCACCCCGCGGACTGTGACGAGTGACTCCATGGAGATGATGAACTAGTGAACAAGGAAACCAAAGAGGGGTGTGCTACCCAAACATGCAACTAATAATAATGAATCCTGGCTCTTCCAACATATAGTGGTAAGCAAGCAACTGTTTAGGGACTGGTCAATATTTAAGGGAACACAAATTTGGTGGAATCTTACTTATGGTCAAAGTAACCTGGATGTGACAAACTTCATGATTTCCCATCATTTAACTATGACGGCCTGTGAAATCCTACATTAGTGCACGTACAAAGCCAGGGAACCGCTGTCATGGAGGGATAGCCATGGTTATGATAATGTAATGATAATGTTATGTAACACACATGGAAAGTTGATATCAAAAAATCACACTTTCATCATCTAAACAGGAACAAAGAAAGAGAAAAACAATACTTATCAGCTAAACATAGCTTACCATCTTAGATTGAGATTTTATCTTCTTTAATAGCGTCAGTGAACAAGTAAAGGTTCAAATTGTGCATTGCTATTATCGGCAATCCACCTAACATTGTGAACCATGCCCTCAACATTGAGGGATAGTCGGACTGAGGCCTCACCCAGACAGGGTGAGTTTCCTCTACCATTATTATAGACTCCCCGACTATGAACTTGGTCTTGCACATCCATTTGGTGGGGAGTCACTCAATTGACTTTGAAAATTGTGTGTTTACAGCACCCGTATCCAACTGGAAGATGAAAACAAACGAATGATTGCAGCTCCAAAACAAATTTACATATTAAAGTCAATAACTTGTAAGTGAGTGCTTCACTGGTAACCATAGCAACATTCTGGTATAATGCAAGTAATGAAATATTCTGAGTAACACTTTGGGTTTGCAGGTCGACTATAGTGGTCGGAGATCAAGTATTTTTCCAAATTTTCAAAAAAATTGCCAGGAAAGAAGGAATTCCATTCATTTTTCTTACCATATTTTGAAAAATGCTTTTAAATGAGCCCAAACAAGCCTCAGTCTTAAGTCAGTGAATTTTGAGATGGATTTGCCACATTTTGGGGGGCCATTTCAGAATGGACTTTTCCCTCAAAAATTACAAAATTATTGGCATTTTTTTAAGACCATTATTGCAATCGTATGAAAAAAATTCTTCCAAATGAGTCCCAACAAGCCGTAGTCTCAGGTTATTTACTATGAGATGGCTTCCAAAATAAAATTGCTTGCAGTTCATTTGGAAAAGCCATCTCAAACAGCAAAGCTATTTAAGTCTGGGGCCCAAACTAAACACCCAAAAAGTAGCGTCCGCCACATTTTTTTTGGCTGTTTCTACATCCTGAGGACCTTACTGATTGAGGAAACTGAGGGTGAAAGTTCACTCTTGAGCATTTTGAAATATCCAAGATGGGCCGCCAAATGGCCGCCACCCATAAATTGCATAACTCGGCTTCTAAGCGCTCTTCTAAGGATGATTCGGGGTTTGTATGGGTTTTTGGTTGTTCAATGATTCAAATTTTACTTCTTTTAACACTAAAGTCTTCCCTATAGCGAAATCCAAGATGGCCGCCAATATGCCGCACACACATATAATTCGCAATAGCTCAGCTTCTATAGCTAGTAAAATGATGATTCTAGTGTCTTGGTATATGTTTTTGTGTTGTCACTGAAATTCAAATTGTACTATTTTTTATATAGCAAAGTATCCTATGATGAAATCCAAGATGGCTGCCAAGATGCCGCCACCACATTATAATTAAGCAATTAGCTCAGTTTTAAAGGCAGCTATAGGCATGATTCTTGTGTCGTTTTATGGGTTTTTGGTGTCAATGAAATTCAAATTGTATTCTTTAAACACTAAAAGGCTTCCCTATACACGAATCCAAGATGGCCGCCATCAACACATATAATTATAAGTTCAGCTCTGAAGCAAATGCGATTGTAATTGTGTGTCTTTCTATAGGTTATGGGTATCATAATTCAAATTTTACTCTTTGAAAGAATGACCGTGTTTCTTTACACAAAAGTGAGAGTTGGTAATTGCATACAGGTGAAATATGAATGCATAAGGTATCATAATAAGGTTGTCTCAATTTGGCAATTAAAGCATTCAAATATTCAATGATGCAAAAGTGTTGCCAAAAAAGTAGTCTTAAGTTAGCAGGACATTAAACTGCGAAATAATGCCACAAACTTAACATTATAGTTACTGTAAGGTAACAAAGCGTTCAAGTATGGTTGTGATGATGTAAATACATGTTGTCATCATAGGTTAGTTCGACGTTGTCAAAGTGTTCAACTGTGAAAATTACCTAAAAGTATTGTCATGTCGAGTTAAGTAGTCTAAAGTTGGGCAAAATATCCAAGTACAAAGATGTCGTTCAGGTCTCATAATATGGGATTCTATATTTGGAAAAGCGTTCACTTGAACATGATGGAAAAGATGTCATGAACGGTGTTTAGTCTATTAAAGTTGACAAAACGTTCAAATCTAAAAGATGTTCCACAAGTTGTCATAAAAACACTAGGTAGTCCATAGTTGTCAATGCATTCAATATGAAAGGTGAACACAATTGTTCTTAATACGGTGGTTCTTTATTGGCAAACATTCAAAATTAATGATGGAGAATATTTCAAAAAAGGACTCTAAAGTGCAAAACATAGTTTAGATGGTAATGTAGTCTTATTGGCAACTTGTTATCGAGTTTGATTAGATAGTGCGATTGCATACATATCCAAAATTGTCAGATGTTCGCTAAGAAACTACATGTGGAAAACTTCAAAAACAAAATGAATCCACGTGATGCCGCAGCCACGAGCTACCCCACTTCTATCCATTCCACAGCCAGTAGCAAATACCTCCGCAACATCTCGAGGGTTTCCGTCCATCTCTCTTCCATCCTTCCTCCGCACCCCTCCTTTTTCCCTTTCCTTTCTCCCGCGAGCGGCCAGGCTTACTCCACCGGCAGGCCCTCTTTCTTTTCCCCTCCCCCCTCGTTCCCTCAGAAATCCCATCTACTTCTATCGCCCAGGTGTCGAGAAAAGTTCTTTTCTACACGCATAAACGGCACTTAAGGATAACAACTGGGACATTGATGATAAATATTTTTGAAAAGTATTCATCAGTTTCTTCTTCATCAGTTTCTTCTTTATCACTTTGGTCAGCTGAATTCATAAGTCCACTTATTTTGACAGGTGCCAACCTTCTTCCATTCACAGAAAAATTTCACATTTGCTTGAAGTGCATGGTTGTGGAGCAGATTCACATGCACAGCGATTCAATTCAAGTATTGGTCGGTGTGGGATAGACAGTCGTGTCAAGAATAAGGTCAGATTTCATCTTACACCAAAACACCAAGGAATCGATCTGTCCGTTAGTCTCTCGTCTTGCGATAGACGTCGTGTCAAGAATAAGGGTCTTAGTTTCATCTTAACCAAAACCACCAAGGAATGCGATCTGTCCGTTAGTCTCCTCTTCACGAGTGAATTTGTTTACATCATTGTGGAGACTGTTGAGGTGGTCCAAAAAAGACGATAAATGGTCTCAATCTATAACACAGAAATTATCGTCCACATAACGTTTCCATAATGCGCGGTGGATAGGGGCGTCAGAAGGGCTTCCTGCTCAAAGGTCTCCATAAACAGGTTTAGACATGGGGGTAAACGGGAGAACCCATCGTTATAGCCCATCAGTTTGAGAGTATAGGCGGCCTTCAAATATGAAATAGTGTTGTCAAACAAAACTCCCAACATCGTTTCAGTCAGCGATGTACTGTCAACAGTGTCGCGTCTCTTTGTACGGGCAATTGTAATGTCAAAGGCTTCCCTTCAGAGGAACAGAGGTGAATAGCGATTCTACATCAAAGGATACTCGCAGATATCGAGTCTTGAGGGTCAGAGTAGATATGAACCTAGCGAAAGCATCCGTTTCTTTTACATGGTGTCTGGTCTTTACGGTCAGAGGTTGAAGTATGTTGGTTATCTCCTTTGCCCTATGCTGTAAGTCAGGAGCCATTATTAGCCGAAACAGAAGAAGAAACTACGTGTATTTAAGGACACTCACACTCTACGACAACAAACTCATAACACCCTAAAGACCTGTAACCAAGGAACTCAACATAGAGTTATCTACTCTATTCCTTTTGGATTATGTTTAAATGTTACATGTGAAACCGGAGAATTCATGAACAGAGAAACCGACGAACACCAGGAAAGAGACTAAGGACGGGCAATAAACACAAATCGGCTATCGCGAAATGTGTGGAACGAACCAACATAACCATTGACTGGGACAAGAATAAAAAGTCGGGACAGGAACACTAATTGGAATGAAAGGAACTCATCAAGTACCCCTACATAAAGTCTATCCCTAACAATTTCAATAGGGGACAATGGGGTAGACTCTCAACCAATTGAACCGAAAATTTTAATTACTGGGGTATCCTTTACCCATCTCTCTTTCTCTTCCCTTGTTTATGGTGTATATAAGGTGAAACTCATGACTGTTGAGTTTGCTCTGGATAGATGGCTTTCGTGCTAGAGTGTCGAAAGCTTAGCCTTCCCAATTTGGATGGCATCTAGGGAACAGATAATTTTCTTACTCAATGAAGATCCTGTCAAAATACGTCGCTGTACTACTGTGCGCTGTTCTTGAAGAAACTTCACACGGCCCAGGAGTTGTTGTCTTTCTTCGTGCGTATTAGGCAGCAGATAAACTTATGTTGTAGACGGTGGAGTCAGTTCACTGTTGACTGGCTGGGGTTTGAGAAGTATAGGTAGGGCCTCATTGAGAATGTGATCCGCCAGTCTGTAATGGAGAAACACATTGGTAGGCTGGCGATGGTCGCAGCCCCCTCGGTGCATATTGCGGTGAGGACCGGATTCCTGTGCGAATCCGGGTTTAAGGTGACCCATTCCTTATGTGAGATTGCTCCAGGTGGTAGTTCTGTCAAGTGTAATAGTGAGTTGGTCTGGTCTTGGATTATTTAGCCAGGCAGTGTTCCAGGTCCGTACAAGGTTGAAGGGGAGCTGAGAGACTTAAGCAGCGTTCTGTCGAAAGAAGAAAGGTTGACGAGAAGCACCGTCTCTGGGTTGCCGCGCTTGTGTGATTCTTGACAGTGGTATTGCAGCAGGCATTGCAATTATGTCGATAAGCTGTACTTTGTTTTTACATTCTATACAGTAAGTGAGGTTTGTAGTATTTCCGCGAGTTTTGATTGGTCTATGATAAGCCCCGCCCATAACCTATGAGGACGTCGTATTACCCCCCAACTACATGGTTGGCGGCTAGCTTCAAAGGAAAATTTCCCTGCCGGAACTACATTTTTAATTAAAAGGGACTACATCCTCTCAGAGCAAAATTTGATTGAAGTTTGATAAGTCACTGTAAGATTTTTACCATGGTAAAACGCGTTTATTTTATCTAAATAACAATCGAAGTATGGGCAAAAAAAACCCCGAAATATAACATTATTTTGTATTAGCTACTATTATTAGAAAAATTACATTTGAAATAAAACCCAAAAGCCTAAGTTATAAGTTATCTTATCGTCTGCTTGTTTACGTAATAAAATTCTGTGAAATATAAATGGAAGAAAGTGACATTAATTCGACTTGGAGCCTTGAGTGGCATGGAGGAGGGTGGATTTCAAGAAGAGGAAGCAGTAGTAGAATGGGATGATTGTCAGATGCAACTATTTCAAAGGTTATGGCTGTCCTCGAAAATATCGAGAACGCCGGGGCAACTACCAGCGATTACAAACATAGGCCAACGCAGCCGATCCAGCGACACATGAAGCCTCTGGACCCGCTGAGCAGAAACCTGTAGGCGTAGAGAGTCATCATCCTTTGCGGCACTAAGTGAACGCAGATATATCAAAAAATGAGGAAAGGAAAAGGATGAACAAACTTACCAAATCGGCCACCCAATGGGTGTGTCCATCAAGTGTCTAAGGGTACAGAAAATAATAATAGTTTAATATGTTTGAAAAACCCGGCACCCTGTTGTGACAAACATTGTGCTGTGCGTGAGGTGCTCACAAGGGTATTAGCACGTAGTTATGAGAAGCCAAACGCTTGGGAACGGACGTCTGGGGATACTGTATTTAGCGCGCACGTCAGTGCTGTCTAAAGCGAATACAATCAGCTGATTGTATTGCCACCTTGTACTGAAGTTGAATAACATGTACCGAACAAAAGCTATAAATCTATTTAAGAATAAAAGAACGAGTTATAACTACAATGTCATAACAATTTCCATGAAATAAACAATATTCAAAACGATTTTACCGAGAGAAAAAAAATGAGATTGAATGTAGGAACATTTGGGTGGTGGGTCGGACAAAGCCGAAAGGCTAAGGATTTGTTTTTGTTTGTTTTGAACAGGTCATCACACTCGCTGCCTCACACTCGAAAAAGAAATCTTACTCAATCAAATATCTTCAACTCGTTGGAATAATCTTAGTATAACATCGGTTGTAAACCTTATGCATTTTAGTAGGCAAGATATCCCGGGCAAGATATATTTGATTCACTTCTGCAAAGTTAAAGGGACACTACTCGATCCGCGGTCTCAACCACCTTTCTGATAAACATATAGAAACCTTTAAAAAAATTTTTTCTCATCTCATCTTGCAAAATATTTTGTGCTTGACTTCGTTCCCATGAATGCTACAAGCTCAAAATTGGTGTGTTCTATTGAATAGAAGGAAATCATTTATACTGTACTCTATGGACTATACCACACATCGCCGCTTTTAAATAATATTTGTGTGTAATATAATTAAACCTGATGTGACGCAACTTCCTATAAAATAAAATAGAGAAAAATACTTATGGTGTAATTGTCATTGGGCACCTTGACTAAGATTTTATAACAGATTTCATTTTGGCTTCGGTGTTAGTACTTTTCTTTGTAAAGGCTACAGGCCTAGCCTTTCCTTCGGTGATTTTATTTTCCTCTTTGTTTTGATGGGTGTGAAGCCCGAAATGTCAGCAAAGAATATTGAGATGTACCGCAGTAGAAGCTTGCTGCCTTCTCCGCCATTTACGCAGAAGTGGGGAAACAGATGGCAAAAGAATATTCAAAAAATGACCCCTGATGTGGGATTCGCTAGTGCTATTACACCGTTCACATTACGTCGCCCCATACCACCGTCAGATCAACATAATGAGGGGGCCTGAATGTAAGGCTGCAAACTAATGTTTGGTGGGCATGTTGAAAGCCGCTCAAGCGAGAGGGGAAAGATTGTACAAAGAGTTCCACCCCAATTAGCAGGGGGATTCAAAGCTTCTATGTACGCTGGGTATTTGGTGTTGGGCAACTCAGACAAGCGTAAAGTGGTGTGGGTTTTTTTTAAAACTTCATTTTACTTTGACAGAAGAGGAGGAGAAGATTGAAAGATTCGCGCACCCGATTCATTTGCAGTTCAGGATGGATCTTCAGCAGGTAGAGATACGTACCAAATGAAGTTACAACGAAAGCATGCAAAAAACCATCCTGGGGGATGTCAGAACACCAATGACCAAAAAGAAGATGTATTCCACTGGAGGTGATTGTGCCCTGTCGCGGCCTGAAGCTGTACCTTGAGAACAGTGCATCCAAGGGCTCAACGGTGTTATATCAACGGCCAGTACCATGTGATGCAGTGCTGATACATGGTACACAGGCGAGCCTGGGTGTGAAAAAGCTCCGCAGTTGATGGCAAACTATCCACAGAGGCAGGTTTGAGCCAGCGCTACACTAATCATGGCATTAGATTCCCCGGGTCATAACCAAACTACATCAACAGCGGATGATGCTATAACAATCAGTAGGCTCTCGGTAACAGGGATCCCTCTAGCGTAACATCTTACTGCAATGATGCATAGGAAGCTTTCAGCTCGGTAGGAAGATGCTCTCCCTTGTCATTGCAGCCGAAGTGTCAAGCAGGAAAACAGCCACAGCCCGAGCCACAGCAGCTAAGTCTAAGCCTTAATACTCCATCTCAGGAATCAAGGCCTAGACCTTCAAGATCAACAGTTTTGCAAGAGGCACTCTTCTCCAATTGCTCTCTTTCAATTGGAACAATTAATTTGACACAAAGTGACTGCTGACTGGTGGATTTGTTTGAAGGATTTTACTTTGCAGTTCACAATGTTTGAAGATTAATATTTTGAAACTAATTTAAAAGTGACAACGACAAAAAATTGTTACAAAAAGATGATTTTGGATGGTTTATTCACTTTTTAATTAGAATTAAAAAATTGAGAGACAAGGTTGATAGTATAATTTATATATTCTTAAATATTCAGTTTGCAGTTGTATTCTGTTGTAAATAAAGAAAATATTTTAGAAATGTTAGTTGAGGACAAAGGTTCCAAAGAGAATACAATTTGCCATACAAATTTCCAAATTGCATTGGTGTCTTATCAACGTCAGGAGTATTCATTTAAAATTAACCTTCTTTCAAAGATTTTTTTTTTTAAATTGTAGAATTAAATTGGTCATTTTATCGTTTAAGCTGTTTACTACTAGGCAACCAATTGAGACACATCCTAAAGGTTCATCTGATGTTTAATACTTTTAAAAAATTTTGAAAATTGAAAAAACAAAATGTACGCTAAAAACAAAGGCATACCGAGAGATTTCCAGGTAGGTTTTTATACCGGTACCGTACCTTAAAAGAATACAAAGGGCAAATCAAAAATTCTTGTTTCAAAAGAAAACATCCTAAAATTTTGCCATTGCAGCCACAGACTAAATTTTGCAATTTTTTGTAGCAAGAATTTTAAAACTTCAAACTTATATTATCGTTCCTGGTATTTTAGTATTAAAACACACATGCACAGGTTGCATAAGACGATAAGTACTAACAACATTTAAAGCGAGGGCTTTCAGTTTTTAGGGACACTCTTATTGGTGCACCTTGTATAATAATCCAAAAGATAGCGATGATTGATTGAATATGGATAACATCATGGAGGTAGGCATAGGCTATGCGCTACATGACATTCACTGTAGAGCAGAGTCCGGGCTTGGTACCGTTGAACCAGTCGAGACTGAGATGTATAATTGCCTTTTTAGTGACCAAAATACTTATAATGCAGACATACCTTGAAATATAACTAGTAAAATGTTATGGCAGCGTGTTCTTTCACCATGTCCGCCGTGCTATCCAAAAAAAGAGGTGTTTAACCATGTTGTTTACGTTGATACCTACGTAGGCCTGCATGCCTGATTGATTCACAGAGTCGCTATGGACGTGTCGGTTAAGCCTCACCAAAATCATCTTGTTCGCAGATACTGCTGAGAATGGAACGTTTAAATGACGTGTTATTTCCCGATCTTTATGTTCGACAGATTAAAAATGTATTATTATAAATATGAGAAAAACACTTGTGGTTGTTCGTTATTCATCCAATTTGTGTCGTTCCGACAGACAATCTTCTCACAGAGTTTCCCGGGTTGCAACAACGTTCATGCATCATAAAACAAAGTTTTCAACCGCATCAAAGTAAAAAACAACAAACAAAAATTGCATACTGAGCATACCCTATTTGGTAATGGATGTTCGATTATTGTTTACGGAGGTGATTGTTGTGGCGTATCAAGTGGGACCAGGTTCTAATTTTAACATTTTTAAAAAATAAAACAAAGACAAAAAATAAAAACTGTTTAAGAATGACAATAAAAATAGATCTATACATGATTTCTTCTGCAATATGGCCTGATGATTGCATGGGCTGTACCATTTTTTTTCGTCGTGAATCGCCGACTGGGCGGACATTCACGACTCAAAAATATGTACAGGGCCCATCATCATAGGCCATATTGCAAGGAAAACAGGGTTTATATAGATCGTATTTATTCATAAAATTAGAATGACTTGCTGCGGTGGAAGAGGGCAACTCAGGCTAAAGATGGTGTTGTCTACTGCTGCTTTCCAGCGTGACCGCTCCTTTTCGTAAACAGAGATTTATTTAAAATACCACAGTGGTGATGTCATCAAACCTCAAACTCTGGAAAAGATAGTTCTGTGTTTTGGAAGAAACGAATCCATTCTTAATTTTGCTTCTTGCTTAAAGCCATTGTCACCACGTTGGTTTATTTGAACATTTTAACCCCTCTGGCAATTAATTAATTACTCATTCATTTGCAAACTCTTATAGCAACTGCATTATCAGCATTCACCACCTCAGGGGCCTGGCTATCTACAAAAACGATATCGACAACCGTTGATGGTGATCAGGATTGAGATGATCAATGCAAGTTTGGAGCGTCTTTTGTGAAGTCTTTGTGTTTAAGCAGCCTGAGCTTCCTGAAGTAATAAATAATGATAACAATAGAACACGTTGATATTAAAATCTATTAACGACACTAAAACCATAATCTTATGTTACTTCTGAAGCTGAGGATTAACAACTAAGCAAATGTTGTGGCAGCCCAATTTGTTGGCCATTTTGGCAGCCATCTGGATTCGCGTATTATGCAAGCCTTAAGTATTTAAAAGAACGTACAAATTGAATTCGTTGACACCGAAAAACCTATACAAAGACACTAGACTCATCATTTACTAGCTATAGGATGTGAGCTATTGCTAGTTATATGTGGTGGCGGCCATCCTGGCGGCCATCTGGATTTCGCTATGGGAAGATTTAGTGTTTAAACGAAGAGTACAAATTTAATTCATTAACACCAAAAACCCATACAAAGAACAAGAATCATCCTTTAGCTGCTTAGAAGCGTTATTGCTAATTTTATGTGGTGGCGGCATCTGGCGGCCATCTTGGATATTTCAAAATGCTCAGGGTGCAATTGGCACCCCTCAGTGTCTCAATCAGTAGGTCTTCAGGATGCAGAAAACAGCCAAAAAAATTGTGCGGACCTACTTTTGGGTGCAGGTAAAACATGGGGTTTTGGCCCCCAGAGGACACTATATGCAGATCTAACAGGATCCAAAGCAGTAACACCTAAAGATGATGGAAGCACGATGTAGAATAGGATAGTTCACAAAAAAAAAAAATGGGTCGAGAGTAGATTTTAATTTCAGGATGAATGTGGTTTGTAAAAGTGAACAGTTGTAGTGGGCGAGGACGTTTTTCTGCACTGTCCTTATTTAGCATTGTAAAATTAGTTAAAACATATCAAAGATTTTGCCTATCAAAAACTTAAATACCAGTATTTCAAGGTATTCCATCAGAGATGTGCCTTACGATTACGGCAGTTAAAAAGTGCTTGCCAATTGCTGACCAGTTGATTGGATGGATGCTTAAAAAAAAATCACCTGCACAGGACGTTTAAAAGGCTGATCAGCTAGAAGTCACAATCAGCTTTTTCAACTTGCTGCTTCAAAACCAAACGAGCCTGCTTTAGCTTTGTAAAATAGGACTGTTTTAGCCATGTAAACATCGGTGTCTTGGTAAAAAGAAGAAAATGCTTTTTTTAAACACAAATACTGTTAATTGTTCCCTTTAGGTTTATCAATGCAAGGAGGAGAATCTGCAACCAATGCTTGAGGCCCAGTAATCCTGACCTGTGCCAAACCAGGAAAGCAAAAAAACCACCCAAACAGACCGTCAACTCAGCGATTCTGGCCGGAAGTCTCTGGCCCAACCTTGGTTCAATCCTTACGCGTAGCCACGAGTTGCCTCAGAGACAGTCTACGAGTGAGAAGCTGGTTAGTATTGTAACTGACTCATTGTATTTATGAATTACAATGTGTCATTGCAACTGCCATTCTAGAGAGGGTTTATGGTGGTTGCAAAACATTTCTGTGTGTTGAGTTATCAAATATTTGACAAGTGCAGATCGCGTGGCTATGTATGCTGTCCTCGCTGGTTAACGCACCTCGCGCTGGCATATGTTCCAATCAGTGAAGTAAACCAGCTATTATAGTGGAAAAGTATTCTCAGACATTAATCTTCCCAAGCAGGAGGGGCCGTGGGTCAGTGGATTAAGCATTCGCCCCGCACTCCAAAGGTCGTGGGTTCGAGTCCCCTGCAGCAAACATATTGCTACCCTTGGAGTAAGGAACTTTATCATTGCTCCTCTCCACCAAGGTGTATAAATGAAGACAGAATTATTCAATGATGGGAAAGCTAGGAAAGTAACAGGCTCGCTGTGTGGAGGAGTGGCGGAAACCCCAGATGCTAAGAGTCTGGCCCAAACGCTAAGGAAAGAGAAGACTGGTGTGAACAGATTGACCTCTGATGATTTTACCCCATTTTGTAAAAATCTATAAAACTACATTTTTTTAGCACACAAGATGCTATGGCCACCAAAGTTATTCAAAAGAACCACTGGCCAACACTTAATGTGTGATTTACAGATTGACCTTTGATGACCCCTATGTGACCTTTGACCCAATTTCATTAAAATCGAACAAAGGTTAACAATTGCTCATTTCTCACATATGCATCGACTGATTAACTTCATACTTGGTCAGAAAAACCACTGGCCCAAGGCTCATATGTGGTGTAAACAAAGTGACCTCTGATGACCCCTATGTGAACTTTGACCCCATTCTGTGAAAATCTTTACAACTACATTTCTTTGGCACATAAGATGCTGCGGCCACCAAAGTTACTCAAAAAGAACCACTGGCCACGACTTAATGTGAGATATATACAGATTTACCTTTGATGACCCCTATGTGACCTTTGACCCAATTTCATTAAAATCAAACACCAAAGTCTCTCAACAAAAAACACTGGTAAAAATCTATCAAACATCAAACTACGACTCTGTTGACAAACCGTGATGGCAGGCGACGCAAGCGTTCCGGGGAACATTGTATTTTTTACCTTTTAACTTGATTTCTTTCCTATTTATTCAAAAATGTGCTCAAATCTTAGAAGCTTGGCCCAAATTTATCCGATATCGTTGTGACCGTTTCTATTGATACTTTGGCATTTTAATGCAGTGACATTTTTATGATGATTCTGTACACTACATGTACAACATATTTGATAAACCGTAAAATGATGAAATGTGAATTTTCACAATGAGTAGATTAGCTCAGCACTTGCCTGAAAAAAATGTTCATTTTGGTTGAGTGGTTCTCAAGATATGGTCCACTGAACAATAAGTGTGCAAAACAGACTTGTCCACAAAGCATCATCTGGTATTTAGCACAACTGCAGACTTGTTCATGGGTATTTCATGATGGAATGATAAGTACACATAAATTATTTTGGCAACCAGGCTTTTCAAATCTGAAATCATAGCATGCAGCGAGGTTGACTTTCACCTGTGAGGTCAAAGTCAACACACATCAAGTGAAGTCGCAAGTCCAATTCGCATGATAAACCCGAGGTCAATGGCAGTCCCCAGTCAACTCCAAGTCAAATGTCAAAAGTTCAATCATCGCTAATTTACCACATGTCAAACTGAAGTCTCGCTACTATTAAAGCGTAGAGCCTCAGCACCATTGGTGCTCTTGTTTGTATATCTTGGCAATGAAATGGATTTGAGAGCTCAAATATCAGGACGACATTGAGAAAAATACGGCCTTTCATCTGATGTCAAATCGATACTACTTCCAGGTAAATCAGGGGGGTCCCAAAGATGATCGGAACACGCACCTTTAAAATACTGCTTGCCCGTAATGGTTTTCATTGTGATACAGGAACGGCTTGCAATGAATATCCCTTTAGATGCCACTTGGTATCGTGTGGAGAATCAACAATAAACAACATTGTATGTTAATTTACAGGTGCAGCAATCGCCTGGGCAACCAACAACAGTATTGACTGGTACGCCGACATCTGGTGGCGCTTTTATTCTTCAGCAATCTAATCAGAATGTACAAGCAGGTGCACAGGTAAACACTATAAAAAGGTTGATGCTAGTGGCGGTGCCAGGGCGGCGCCAGGGGGCATGGGGTAAATTTGTTTCCCCCATCAGGGATATGGGGGCCAAAATTGGTTAAAAACCTCCACATTCTTGACCCAACCTTTAGTTAGAGCGGTATAGCCCTATAATGGTTTAAGGTCATCCTTGGGTAACAATTTACCCGATACAGATTTTATTGAAACTGGTGACAACTTTTATATTGTCTTTTACAGGATCCAACAAATGTACTCTTTTATAGTGTGTGGCATTTGGTTGATAATTAACTGGCAAAATGTTTCAAGGTTTTGTCTTGAGGTTTGGTTGGTCTAAGACTTTCCCTGGATGTTGCAATATGGTGCTATCACCAAATCAGTTAAGACATTTTCTGCTTTTACCCCTAGGGGACTGGGAGCCATTATGGACTCTTTGCTTTAACTAAAGGTGGGATACTCTTTTCTAATAATTATAAGGAGCAAAATGTAGCCGTACATTAAAACACAATTGGACTCGATTCAAAGTTTTCCTGTACTAGCATTTACCCTATTGAGGAAAGGGGAAGCAGCCTGAAAATTTAAACCCCTTCATTTTCTGACGTCTAGGCCAATATTGAAACCCAAACAGCAACAAAATGAATTTTAGCATGAAAATCCTACAGGAGTCTGCACTCCCTGATGTACAAAAAATGTCCGTTTTGTTTTTTTAGTTGACATTCAAAGGAAACATTTGCTGGGTCTTAAAGTTCCCTGGGAAATGAGAAAAAGATGAATAACCTACATGGGTATGAAACCATGACCTTTCGAACCATAATAACTTTGATTGTACTTCTCTTTCAGCTACACCAGGCACAATTTCAAGCAGCCACCGTTGTCAACTCTGCTGGCCAAGTTGTCTATGCCCCCGTCATTCCACAGGGAGTGGTTACACCACAAGGAATAGTAACTCAAGCTATTCCAGGAACTGTACAAATTCAGACCTCCCCACAAGCAGCTGCACAGCAAGTAGTGCCCTTAATACACGGCTCCACACCCCTCTCACAAATTGGCATGACGCCATCGTCAGCAGCTCAACAGCAGCAGGCTGCTGCGTCCTTAGCAATAACGTCGCCACCCCCAGCGGTGGTGACGAGTGACTCAATGGAGATGAATGAACTATTGAACAAGAGAAAACCAAAGAGGGGTGTGCTACCCAAACATGCAACTAATATAATGAGATCATGGCTCTTCCAACATATAGTGGTAAGCAAGCAAACCTGTTTAGGGACTGGTCAATATTTAGGGAACACAAATTTTGTTGGAAATCTTAATTATGGTCAAAGTAACCTGGATGTGACAAACTTCATGATTTCCCATCTTTAAACTATGACAGGCCTGTGAAACTCTATATTAGAACGTACAAAGCAGGGAACCGCTTTTGTAATAGTGCCACGCACAGCTTGTACAGTGTAGGGGTAGGATTGATAGCATGGTTTTTTAGGTGATAAATGACCTTGGTTGAACTACGTGAAAGTCCTACAAGATTACAGGTGATGTAACACATACGGAAATTACATAAAAAAATCACAATTTCATCATCTTAAAACAGGAAAAAAGAAAAGAGAAAACAATACTTATCAGATAAACATAGCTTACCATCTTAGATTGAGATTTTATCTTCTTTAATAGCATCAGTGAACAAGTAAATGTTACAATTTGCATTGCTCTTATCAGGCCATCCACTAACATTTGAACACTGCCCTCAACATTGAGGGTCAGTCCGACCGAGGCCTCACCCAGACAGGGTGAGCTTCCTCTCCCATTATTATAGACTCCCCGACTATGAACTTGGTCTTGCACATCCATTATGGTGGGAGTCACTCAATTGACTTTTGAAAATTGTTTGTTTACAGCACCCTTATCCAACTGAAGATGAAAAACGAATGATTGCAGCTCAAACAAATCTTACATTATTACAAGTCAATAATTGGTAAGTGATCACTGGTAACCATAGCAACCATTCTGGTATAATTGCAAGTAATGAAATCTGAGTAACACTTTGGGTCTTGCAGGTGACTATAGTTGGTCGGAAATCAGTATTTTTCCAATTTTTCAAAAATTTGCAGAATTCTTCATTTTCATTACCATATTTTGAAAAATGCTTTTAAATGAGCCCAAACAAGCCTCAGTCTTAAGTCAGTGAATTTTGAGATGGATTTGCAATCATTTGGGAGGCCATTTCAGAATGGACTTTTCCCCCACAAAATTATAAAATTATGCATTTTAATGACAATTATTGCAATCGGTATGAAAAAAATGCTTCCAAATGAGTCCAAACAAGCCTAGTCTCAGGTTATTTACTATGAGATGGCTTCCAAAATAAATGACTTGCAGTCATTTGGAAAGCCATCTCAAAAGCCATAAGCTATGCAGAATCTACCAGGATCAAAAGAGTTAAACCTAAAGATGATGAAAGCACTATGTAGAATAGGATAGTTTCACAAAAACAAATGGGTGCGAGAGTAGATTTTAATTTCATGATGAATGTGGTTTGTAAAAAGTGAACATGTTGTAGTGGCTAGACTTTTTTCTGCACTGTCTTAATTTAGCATTTGTAAAATTAGTCTAAACAATATCAAAGGATTTTGCCTATCAAAAATTAAATACCAGTATTTCAAGGTATTCCATCAGAGATGTAGCTTACGATACGGCAAGTTTAAAAAGCTGATTGCCAATTGCTGACCAGTTGATTGGCTGGATGCTTTTAAATCCACCTGCACAGTGAAGTTTAAAAGGCTGATCAGCTAGAAGTCACAATCAGCTTTTTAAACTTGCTGCTTCAAAACCAAACGAGCCTGCTTTAGCATTGTAAAATAGGGACTGTTTTAGCATGTAAACATCTGTGTCTTGGTAAAAAGAAAATGCTTTTTTAAACACAAATACTGTTAATTGTTCCCTTTAGGTTTATCAATGCAAGGAGGAGAATTCTGCAACCAATGCTTGATGCCAGTAATCCTGACCCTAGTGCCAAAACCAAGAAAGCAAAAACACAAAACAGACCGTCAACTCAGCGATTCTGGCCGGAGTCTCTGGCCAACCTTGCACATACTAACGCTGTAGCCACGGTTGCCTCAACAGAACAGTCTACGAGTAGAGCTGGTTAGTATTGTAACTGAAATTCATGTATTTATGAATACAATGTGTCCATGCAAATGGCATTCTAGAGAAGGGTTTATGTTGGTTGCAAAACATTTCTGTGTTTTGGTTATCAAATATTTGACCAATTGCATATCGCGTTGCTATGTATGCTGTCCCTGCTGGTTAACGCACCTCGCGCTGGCGTATGTTCGAATCAGTGAATTAAATCCAGCTATTATAGTGAAAATTATTCTCAGACATAACTTCCCAATGCAGGAGGGCACGTGTGGTCCAGTGGATTGAGCATTCGCCCCGCACTCCAAAGGTCGTGGGTTACGAGTCCCACTGCAGCCAACATATTGTACCCTTGAGTAAGACACTTTACCTCAATTACTCCTCTCCACCCAGGTGTATAAATGAATACCAGCATTATTCAATGCTGGGAAAGTAACAGGCTCGCTGTGCGGGAGGAGTGGCGAACCCCAGACGCTAAGGAGTCTGGCCCAAACGCTAAGGAAAGAGAGATGGGCACTCCGCGCACGAGCTTGCTCGGCACGACAATTTACTTTACTTACCAATGCAGTGATCGATCCTTTTTAAAATTGGGCAGAAAGAGTTCAAAGTTTTATTACTGTTTTTGTGCTATATTTTGGTGTCACATAATAATGTATTTCCTACCAAATTATTTATTCATTCAGTTGTGGGCTCCATGTAATTATTTCTGAAAGACTTTGCCTAAAGTACTCCTTGTCTCTCTCTCATTTCTTCAATAGATGTGGTATCCACAGCAGCAATATCATCTGGTGCAGTAGATGGGATGTCTTCATCCTCTTCC
The DNA here is from genome assembly GCA_023653785.1 of Ophioderma brevispina. Taxonomy (NCBI): domain Eukaryota; kingdom Metazoa; phylum Echinodermata; class Ophiuroidea; order Amphilepidida; family Ophiodermatidae; genus Ophioderma; species Ophioderma brevispina. The sequence continues at coordinate 18,779 of JAMKCH010015535.1, forward strand.
ATCCAAGGAGAGTCACTATCCCCGATGCTCTCAGTACAACAAGCCACCTCCTCCCCTGCCCTCGACAACATGGTATCAAACGAAGAGGGGGACAATGCGTCGGACCTCTCGTCAAATGTAGGTGGGGAGCTGGGGTTGGAAAGCGGTGATTCAACAACAATAGTAGATTAGTTCTTATTAGGGTTTTGAGTTTTAGAAACAAAGAACATGTGTATGGTTTATATGCAGGATATTACTTAACACTTCAAATGACAAACTTCTTAGCCAGCTAGTACTATATTCCTTCATGTCTCTTTTTATCCCCTGGCTTGGAAAGCAGTAGGGGGATTTTGTGATAGCATGCATGTCCGTATGTATGTATGTGTGTTCCAGTTTGGTTAGGTTTTCATATATGTATGTGTGTTCCAGTTTGGTTAGGTTTTCGTTTTTCAGGTCTTCTTCGAAAAGTTGGAAGTCCGATTTCAACCAGACTTGGGGTTAAGGTGCAATAGAGGTTCCTTCATTTGTGGAGGATGTCAAAGGTCACAAACCAAGGTGAAAGCTCATCTGAGGTCATGTTCCAGACTGGCATCTTGCCAGGGGGATGACACAAGTTTACTTGGCTGTATTTTTACATCTATGTTGGCAGAAATACCACATAATCTAAGGTGTTTTGCATAACAGTATGCCTTTGTAAGCCACAGTTAATAAGGATAAAGCCCAGATGAGCTAATCCTGTGTGGCCAACTAATCTATAGCACCATATTAGTTGCAATGGCTCTTGCAGAGGCATTATGCATATTGTTATGCAATATACAACCTTAGATTTTGTAGTATTTACTGTCAGGCCAAGATTTCAAAAGAGAAATATTAGGAAGATACTTTGTTCCTCAGCTGACTGAGAAGTCTGGAATGTGGCACTCAATGTTTAAGGTGCATTTTGTGATCCTAGCACCTTTATTTTTGTTTATGATTCACTAGATATCCTCACGAAAAGGTTATTTCCAAAATTTCAGCCGATTCTGATGTTCCGCATTGATGTTACGAGCTAATTAGTTGTATCGCAAGGCCCATAGGCTACTGTGTTTTAATTTGTCTGAAAATACAAAATTACGTTTTTGTTCTAGAGTAGATCAAATTTGCACGTAAGATTAGGCACACCTACTATACTTGGGCCAACGGTTTAGATATGTTAAAAATCTCAATTTCTTTGCAGTAAATCAGGGAGGACGCAGCTGTGGATCACGAAATGCCCCTCTAATATAGATTCCATAGGGAAAAGTAAGACCTATTAAATCAGAAGGTACTCTCTATCTGGCCACTCATTTGGGCTATTTCATTTGAAATCTGCACTCCACCTGTTAAAAGATTAAGTTGAAGTCTTCCTCCAGGGGGAGTATGGATAACAAACGGAATAGCCCATTGGGTAACTTTTTGAACTCTGTACACCCATCTGTACATTTTACCCTTTGCACCAACTCTGTATCTTGTACTGTAAAAGTGGAAAAATTCACGCTACATTAATTTCACGCTTTACGCGCTTCAGAGCAAGTGCGAAATTAAGAACACGCAAAAATGTTTTTGTGTGTAACTCTATGTAGGATGGCTGAAAGAAGCAAATTTGAAGGCACTATCAGTGATTTGCTTAATCAGAAAATCGAAAAAAATCATCAAATCAGAATTTTGCAAGTTTATAACTAGTATAGGTTCCTAACATACCCTGCAAGTTACAAGTCCAAAAGCAGCTTAATATGGACAAAATCGGATATTTTAGTCATTACTGTCCGTACGGATACTTACTACAACACATATTTCCATGGGGATTCATATCTTTGAATAGTAATGTTTACTTTTCTAGCAAGTTTTCTATTGGAAAAAATAACTTACGAGAATTCTATAGACTTATCCTTCACTTTTACGCTTTTTCTGCAAATCTCAATATTTTGACTCTTTCGGGTGAATCGGTGATAGTGTCTTTAAAAACAAGTGAAAATGCTAAAAATTGCAAAAGTGCAAACAATTACACCCGTAATCATGCCGAAAAATTAGTGCCATATTCATCACTGCATGCATCAGGAATAAATGCATAAAAATATTTACTTTTTTATTCAAAGTACTCAATCTTTTTACAGCAGCTGTGAAATGTAATGTAAAAGAATTCCTTTTTGGAGAATAGCACTTTGTTCAGGGAATGTAGAGCATAGTATGTATCCTTATAGCAGTGGTCTGACCAATTTTCTTTAAATTTGTTCTAAACAAAAGATTGAGCATCAACATGATGATGGACTATTACTAACAATGTCGAAACTTGCACTAACATTTTGTCGGTCCTATCATTAAGGAGTTGTGGTATAAAGGAAACAAGTATTCACTTCATTTTGTACTCAACTTTGACAAGGCTGATAAAATATGCAACTTGAGGTTCTTTTTGAGTGAAATTTTTGCCCCAAAAAACACTATTTTTTGTTAGAGAAAGGCAACTTTTTTCTATATCTTCCTTTAAAGGCTACACATTATACTCTTGTTCCCCGAGCATTTTTGAGAAAGCAACACTACTCTACGCAGTCAGTATGCCTACATAGTGTTCCTGGCGCATTTAATAAGTGTTCTTGGACCTGTGTTTTCATATTTCGGATATAATAATATCAATTTATTCTATAAAAAAACCTTGTGCAGGATTAAAATCAGTCCAAGGAGCTCATCCCTTGCAACTCTATAATCATGGTCATAATCCCTTAGACACTGTCAAAATAAGCAAAACATCTCCATACTCGGTGTGCCATGTGCATATTCAGGGGGTTGCTGAGGGAGGGCATACACCCTCATGTAGTCTTGCCCTTATGTAGTTCTCTTACATGTTGTGATGATGGTGCAGTTTGGCTGGAGCATGGGCAGTTTCTCAAAATGGCTCCCAGTTTCTGAATCCAAGTATGGTGCTTAAGAGATAGCTTTGTAAAATGATGGTCTGGGGTGCAAAAAACACCAGTTTAAAAGGTTTAAAAAGTTGAAATATTGTGTGCTAACTAATAGCAGTTTCAGAGTACTTACGTTTCACATCGTCAAACTACATAGCTCATACTAAATCATCAAACTTAAAGGGATAAGCAGTGATTTGCTAATCAGAAACATCAAAAAAATCATCCAAATTTGTATTTTTGTTACTAGCATGGATGTGCTAACATAACCTGCAAGTGGTTAGCTTGAAATCTGTGTATTAAAGGAAAAGCAGTACATTTTATCTGATTCTGTAATTTCTATACGTGCATATTAAAATTCTCACATAGATCAAAAAAGCCTTTCCCTGTGAATATCCCAGATTTTAAAGTGTGATATTGTGCACCATGACCTGTACAGTTTGAACTCAAACACAAACGTTATTGATCTTTGTTTATTCTGTACTGGTGGTAAACCACAATCGGCTGTTTAGCGTAGATTGTTAAGATGCCATTGTTGTATGGCTATTTGTGGGAGATGGTATGACCAATTTCCTCAAATCATTTTTTTTTCATTATTTGATGTTTTTCCTATATTGAATTAGTTTTATGGACGTGTGTACACACTTATCACTGATTTAAAGGCTAAAAATTGCATTCCACATTGTTTTTTTAAATCTCTCACAATATCGCTGCTTATCCCTTTAAGGTTTTTCGTACCTGGTACATATTTGAGTTACACTGGTGACTCTGGAGTTATAAATCACCTAACATACCAAACATTATGAGCTTGTGAGAAACTGTGTAAGTGGAAATTTTCGCGTACAGATATTTTCGCGATTTTAAGTTTTGCCAGATGCGCGAGAATTTAATTTCACGATATTGACCTCAATGCAATACAAATCTATTGGAAAAAGTTATTTTCGCGAGTTTTAATTTTCGCGTTTTATGTTCACTCGCAAAATTTGCGAAAATAAAAACCTCACGAAAATTTCCACTTATACAGAAATTGGAATCCTTGATGAAAATCTGCTAGTGCACATGGAAAGCTAGTTTTTTTAGGAAGAAACCATACTGGAATTTGAACTTGGAACCTTGCTGAGCTCCTCTTAAAGCTCTTTTTCCTTTTCTGTGATGTTTCTTTATGTTCCAAGAGCATAATTTGCTTGTGACTTTTCTAATGTGCATGCCATTGCTTAAAGCATTGTAATTGAAATCCCTATTTTCTGTCATCTGTCACACCATTGGGGTCATATCGGATTTTGTTTAGGTTTATCTATTTTATCGGGCAGTAATCTTTGGGTTTTCTTTATGAAGTGTTTAGAATGCTAGTATTCATGTACATACTAAAATATATGCTTCTCAGATGGCAGTTTCACATACACACAGGTAGTATTGAAAAAGATGTATATTTAATATGTGGTTTCTATGGTAACTTGCCTTGCACACAACGAACCTAGTGTTTTTACCCGTGTATAATAACTGTATAGAGAGATAGTAGCCAAAAATGTACAAACTTTCTGAGCTGTAATTTTTAAATAGAATGTGTAATTATTCTTACCACTTGCTTCCATATTCCAATCTCCGGCAGACACAGTTCAATAAGTTGATACACAAGTGATTGAACTTGTATTTTGACTTGTGCTTTCTGGGTACTGTATTTACAAACTAGAGTTGGAAGATGGAATCCAACATACGTGATGATGAAAATAGGACCCATTCTTATACTCGGCTTAAATCAAATGAACAAGATTTAATTTATCAAAAAATTAATGAAATTGCAGAATTACAGGGTGTCTCAGAAAGAATTACACCCTAACTATAGGCGACCATAACTTCAAAAGTGAGTATCACATTTGAGAAATTTAAAAAGAATCTTAAACCACAATTATTTTTCAACATTTTAATGTAAACAGCACTCGATTCGGTTCAGTAGTTTTGAAGAAATAAGCGATTATGTAACACATGTCAATGGACACTTCCTTCCAAGTTTTGTAATAAAATGAATCAGACAGAACAGGTGAGAAATAATACTTCCTTCATTTTCTTTTTCATTTTATTTCTTTAAAACAAAAAAAAAAAAAAAAAAAAATGAAAAAGATGTATATTTAATATGTGGTTTCTATGGTAACTTGCCTTGCACACAACGAACCTAGTGTTTTTACCCGTGTATAATAACTGTATAGAGAGATAGTAGCCAAAAATGTACAAACTTCTGAGCTGTAATTTTTAAATAGAATGTGTAATTATTCTTACCACTTGCTTCCATATTCCAATCTCCGGCAGGCACAGTTCAATAAGTTGATACACAAGTGATTGAACTTGTATTTTGACTTGTGCTTTCTGGGTACTGTATTTACAAACTAGAGTTGGAAGATGGAATCCAAACATATGTGATGATGAAAATAGGACCCATTCTTATACTCGGCTTAAATCAAATGAACAAGATTTAATTTATCAAAAAAATTAATGAAATTGCAGAATTACAAAGATGAAGGTCTAACATTGTTTTTCAAACACAAATCCAAAGGGCAATATTTTTATATGGTACATTTTCAGAATATTGGAAAATCGTGACACATTTTATATTAGATTTGTACTCCAGAGAGGATCAATAATATATCGGAAGTTTAATTAAAGGTTACCTTAACTTTGCAAATTAGAAATGTTTGTGAATTAACACAAAATTGATAAAATATTTTTGCAGTACATCCATATGTACTGAAACAAACAAATCATGACCAGAAGCCAAAAGGCCAAATTTTATGACTCATTGAACTTTGGAGTTGCAGATGAGACTATGGTGGTTTGTATGTACCTATACTATAGCAAACTAATTTTTACAACGAAGAAAAAACCTTGCCTAATTTATCATGCTGTTAATGCACTATGTTGTTGTGTTTTTGTTCTTGTTTGTTTTCTTTGTTTATATATGCAATGACCACAGTGGTGGAGTGGATTTGGCCTACCATCAAGGTACTATAAGATAAGTTAAATGAGATATGGGGTTTTTGGCCAAGTCAACCCACAAAAAAATGTATTGTCTAAACCATGTCCTGGGGCCCCCGTTTCACAAAGACTCGCAATCAATTGTTAAGTTGATTTATCAAACATAACTCGATCGAGTGTAAGTTTGAACTTGCGCTTGATCGAGTTACACATGGTAAATCAAACTTGCATTTGCTTGTAAGTCTTTGTGAAATGGGCCCTGGCCTAAAATGTTGTGCCCCAAAGCATGTGAGAAATGTAGATAAATGTTAAACTATAAAATTTTGGGGTTTTGTTATTATTTTTTTTTTAATGAAAACTTAACACCAAATGATTATGTATCGATTACCAACTACATTTGAGACTGAATACCTTTATGTAGACACTGGCAGACATGTTTTCCTATATTAAGAGAAATGATTTTTTCAACAACCCTTTTGGGATTAATTAAAAAAAGCTAAGTCACATGATTTTGGTAAACAATTTCAAACCAGATTATCCAAATGATCTGCAAGTCAAAACATTTTAAAAGTAACGATTTTCAATCAATCTGTTGTGGTTTGAGATTAAACCTTGATAGTCTTTTATAGTGAAACAATATGACATTACCATGTTGCCATTTTGGTCAACTGCGTCAGTTGTCATCTGCCTCAATGATAAGGAAGTAGCCATAAGCTTTGAGGTATAAGAAGTGTGCACAATTCATGTGCTTGATTTTACCATTTTCTTTTCTTGAAATAGTTTACAGGGAAAATAAACAGTTTGATGAAAATATCATGATCAATATGTGAATAGGAGCTAAATAGTTTTTGATAAATATATCATGATCAATATAATGTGAATAGCTTTGAGATGTAATGTTTTTTGACTAAGAGTATTTATATTTGAGATTTCTTAATAACCTGTGGGTTCATTTCTGAAGAAGAATGAGGAATAGCTTCTAAGTGAAAACAAAAAGAAGTCAAATCTAATGTTTTAATATATACAGAACATTTATTAAGTGCTCATGTCATAAAATTTACACACAAAAAATAGCAGTTATTATTCCAGATTTCACTGATTGGGAAGAGTTTGATTTTTTTGTGTTAAAAATTTGCAGAAGTGATGTATACTTCGTCCAGCCTGAACTAAGGAGTGACATCATAGCTTTCACGCAGTCTTAAATGTGCTAATTGCACAATAGCTGCACAAAAGGTATGACATCACTCCTTAGTTCAGGCCAGATGAAGTATAGCAGAAGAGCCACTTGATTAAGATCAATCTTGGAGGATTGCCTGTTAAACAATTTCAGGCTTTTACTGAGAGAAATAGGCATCCATCTAGAATGACCGAATGGGTACTTTAAAGACAAATATGGTAATGCGTATACTATTTTTACAGCAATCGTCATATTCAGTGGTTTAATCATGGTATTTTAACAGCGTTTTGGCTACTATTCTTACAAAATTGTAGAGATACTAAATTCATAGAAGAAACTGTGCCACGATAAATGAATTTGTTGTGTACAGGGCCAATAGACCATTTTTTAATTTATTCCTAGTAGTTAATTTCTTATGAAGTAATAATGGATATAATTTCATTATATTGAATAGCACTACTTGTCCAGGCTTGATTTTGACATGGTTCAGCTCTTGTCCAGGCTTGATTTGAGCATTTACCAGTCTCTGGTTTTTCAAGTAGTTGGGAGACAATTTGCAGCCTTGTAAACATTAACCTGTTGTTTTGGCAAGGCAACATGGCACACACTTTTATTCTCACATTTTGCAATATGGTGTACTGCCAAAGATTGACTCGGAGAAGCAATGTTTTCCAGATCCATCTAGGAAAAAAGTCGACATCCAGAGCTCATGTAATAAATATTTGATAGGAACATGTGACTGATCATTTATTTTGTCAATATAATGGTTGGTTGTGTGCGAATGCACACTAAAACGGCTATTTCAATAAGTAAACCCTTTGCTTTCTTTTGATCTCACAAACTCTTTCGTTGAGCTGTTTTCAGCATAATAATCTCACTACATATGTGTTAATCCAAAGGAAGTTGGACGGCGATGGCGACCAAAAATTGGACTGGCAAGGATAACCACTGGCGGCACACCGTATTGCGAAATGCGAGAATTGGCACAATCAAAATGTTAGATATGCTCGAGTCTGATGTCCATTAACACTATGAGTTACAATATGCTCATCCACCAAGGGCACAGTTCAGTGGGTTGTACTTGTACATACATTGACATGAACACATACATTGACATGAACTGACCTTGTGTGATCTGGGTATCATATATAATACCCAAAAACCAAGGGGTGTATTTTCTAAATACATTGGTCAATGAAAGCTGCTGAACTGTGCCAAGGGAATTGAGATTTTACTAGCTCATAGTGTTAACCCCCACATGTAATACAATCTGTCTGATTGGCTCATTACAGGACACAACATGAGATAGCCCTCTGAGTAACCAATCAAAATAGTGCTTCTGTATCGGGTTCTATATATCTGTGCAATTCATACCACCATTCTTACAGTATCTCTGATTTGCTCAATTCATGACACAGGGTGAGTCAAAAAGATTTACACTCGTTTTGTTTGAATTTTTCTACAGCAGTGGAAACTCTACTGAAGATATTGACTCTCACATACAAAACAAGATTATTTCCCCTACTAGAGAAATTTTGATTTTTGAACCTTGCATTGAGAAGTTATGCTATCTTAAAGATAGGTACCCATTTTTCACTCTGTCCACGGAATCACTGTAGCATGTTATGGAATATGGCCAAAGAAACTTTGAATGAGTCTACGCAAGTACATCATGACATCTTTTGTTTGCTTTGATACCTCTGTGTAAACCTTCAAATATCAAAGATGTCAAACTCTTTCATTATTCTGATAACAATAACAAACTTATGGAATCCTGCACCCAAATTTCAATGAATGTTCGAAATTGTTCACGTATCTTTTCATGGAAACTTTGAATGCAAATATGTATAGGTAATCCTATGCAATACAACCGGTTGACCCACATTTTTCACCGACGTCTTCGTAATCTGACGGGGTGGGGTGGGGGCTACTTTGGGGAATTGATATTTGGACATAACACATTCAATGTCTATCTGTCTTTCCCTTTGCAGCTCAATCCTTTGCTCTCCCTTCCCTCTCTTTTCTTTTCTTTACTCCCTTTCTGCTTGTCCTTTTCCCACTTTCCTGCTTTACCGGTAGCTTAAGCTTATTTCCTTGTCAACGCGCCCCTCCCCTACCCCTGTTATGCTACTGTCATTGACTAATAATTGTAAAGAAATATTATCAACAAAGGTTGGTACGGATTTGGTTATGGTTACTTTACAAAAAAGCAAAGGTTATTAAGCATTAGACGTCAGTAACTCAATGGCTTTGCTACTGTGGATGTGTAGAATTGTACAACCGTGGTCAATATGGTTTTTGGCGGTTTTCCGTTAATTTACGATATCTACATTATACGAAAAGGTAAACTTTTGATTTTTTTACCAATGATAGTGGATATAATGAGCTATTGTTTTCATGTATCAAAATCAATTTCTAAACTTGTTAAGTATTTTAAATATTTTTCTGAAATCGAGTGTAAATCTTTTTGACTCGCCCTGTATGACCAATCATAGTGCTTAGATGCCGAGAGATCCGGTAATGCCCCGGGGGTTAACATATTTAACAACTTGCTTGGTTATGTCATCGGCTTAACTTTGCTGTGCAAAGGAAAACGAGATTTTAGAGTGTTATTCCCATCAAGTACACATTGTGTTACTAATCAATAATTTAGTGTTGTCGGTAATTTAACATTGGAAAATAAAAAATAATTTGATAAGGCTACAACATTGTCCCCAACCACTTGAAAAATCAGAGTCGGCAAAAGTCAGAATTGAGCGTTGCTACCGTGAATATTTCACATTATAAAATGGGCAATATGCCTCTCACCAAAGCTGATGGCTTTATGATCAGTTTCAGTGTTGAAAAGAAGTTGGACATAACTGGTTGATGGCACCAAATGCTACTACTTGCCCAATCCCGAATTTACCTTACCGGTCCATGCACGGTGCCCTGTCCAAAAAGTACTGAGAAGTAATGCGTCAACAAGCAGCTAAATTCCCTCTGTTATTGTTCCTAAATTTTACTGAAACCGATTTGTCTAACAAAATTGGGTAGACGTTTCATATAGAAATAGCAGTAGCGCTTGACGGAATGAATGGCAATACCTCATTTGCATCAATGGGACTACCCAAAATTGGCCTCTGGAAAGTGGAACTGAAATTGTATGTACATGGCTCCCATATGGGCACATTGAATTCATCTGAATAGCCATGATCAGGTCATGATCAATGCATGGGTGTCACTGCATTGCACATGGCACCCACACATTGATCATGATATGACTATGGCTATTTCAAATTAATTCAATATCCTTGTGTGGGAGGTAAACATTGTTTCAGTTGTGCCTTCCATGGGGGTGTGTTGAATTAATCTGGAATAGCACAATGCCATTCAACAACTGTTCTATAACAAGAAACTAGCTGGCCATTTATGCAGTGTGTTTGGCTATATGAGGCTGCAAGTCGCATGTGATTGGTGAGGTTATATGGTTGGTCACATGACTGCTTGCAATATGCTGGTGACTTCATTAGGCATAAAAAATTGTTGCCTTCTAGTTGCAAAAATTCAAGAGGAGTCCGATTTGATAAATTCCAGTATTCATTGAGAAGGCACTAACATTTGGCAATTTGGGCTAATTTTGCCAATGTTCATCAAACCACTCAATTTTCCCTAAAATTGAGTGCTTTCAATCCATTTTTCCCACAATGTTGGGTGGAAAAAATGTCACTGCAGAGGCGGCAACAATTTGTACTATAGACCTTGTGATTGTGAACTCATTCCAATATTTTAAGTGGCTTATATTCCAAGCTGAAACAGCTCATGATAACTTGATTAAAAGTATATACAAGGCTTAATTTTCCTTGTTCATGGTTCAAAATGCTCTATTGATTTAATATATAGTGGCTTTTATCTTCGTTTCGGTGACGTGTGTAATGCAGCAGTTGCAGCATTTAAATCACAAGCTTTGATTCAAAGCGTGGATGTACGCGTGCAAAAATATACACGTAACACAACTGCCTGAACGTGTTGACGTCACCAACTGAATGAAGGTAAATGGAGTATATATAGTAAAGCTTCATTGATGTATATCTGTACACTGTATATACTTTGTTCATCACCTAATAGGCAAAAATTAGTTTGCTTTTGTTTATCTGCGCATGAAAATAATTCTTGTGTTACACGTGCGCCTCTTGCCACAAGTGTGCGCCGCATGTACATCACGCACTGCTTGCAGTTGCGCCCGCACTATTCTATATCAATTCGCAGGGTGAAGAGTCTTGCCAAATTGGTGATGAACAAAGTATTGATAGTAGTCAATTGAACAAATTGAACCCATGAATACGACCTGCTGATCAATCACAATGGATCTAATATACTACCAGTCGCACCGAGCGATTTCTGCTTGTGAGCATGCGTAACACTTGATTTTGGGTCAAAATCCGGTGTTGCGCACGCCAATCACTCGCTGCGATTGGAAGTATATAATGGGCTTAAGAATGGTGGTAGGGGCTGAAGAGGGCAAGAGCTTAAAGGTAGAGCTTGAATTGGTCATCAAAATGAATAGTGTAATTAGTCAATCAGAATTAGTCAATGAAGGCTTTGTAATTGTGTCCCCCTTTTTGAGCCTTACAAAGTATGGTTTCTGCAAAGTTCTGTAATTTATTGCTCTTATAATCTATGATATGACATATTGCACCTCTTCAAATGGATATAAATATTGTGAAGCAAACCCTAACATTGTGTTAATAATGTGACTATGTATTCAAAGCAATTTTGTATATGTTTCTCACTGTAAGAGTGAATTTCTAGTGCCAAAGATAAATATGTAAAGCTGTCTTCAAACTGTGTGGTGCTATTGCTTTATTTAAGGAAGGGCGATGCAGTATCCTTTATGGGCGAATGATGTGTCAGAGGTCGGAAAAACTAAATAATGGGTGAGGTGCAGTCGAGCCCATTATTTTAAAGTTTTTCCGGCAGAGGATACTGCAAACCCTTTATTTATATTCTAATTACCTAAAACAACTTGATTTACTAAGAAAATGTATTTGCGACCCAATAATGGGCTGTAAACTGAACCATCAGAACTCTCCATTTTTTCAATAATGGGCAGCAGAGGAAATAGAACTAGATGCAAATTGTGCTCGAAAAGCACGACCTAGCCGTGTGGATAAAATGATCTCTTGCTGACTAAGCGAAACATCTGTTTAAATGTCATGTTAAGGGACACTTTGGCTGAAATAACCACTTGCTGATCACCATTTTGTGTACACCCTATATCAGCTAACCCTGGGTATTGAATGTACATAACTGTTGTAATCAGGGCACTTTATTTGTCAAAGTAGGAAGATTTCGTGTGTATTAGCCAAAGTGGCCAGATGAACCACTTATCCAATCTGTCCCACATCCATATACATTAACACTACCAAAGGTGCATCATTACTAAGAATCATAAGGTCCACTTATTTGCAGAAGAAACAAAATAATACATTTCATAAGATTTGGGCCAAAATGGCCTAAATGACCACTGGCTGACCACTGATCAAAATGCTGTGTGCACCCCTATGTGCACTGACCACAGGAAATAAATGTGCACAACTGTCGTAATTTTTCCAGCCGCCTTTATTGTCGGAGAAGGAAGATTCATGATTGGCCAAATGGTAAAATGACACTGATCAAAAAATCTGGAATTACCCCATATGCACTAATCATAGGCAAGCATATGCATAAGGGTCATGATATGAGGGCCACTTAATTGCTGGAGAAAAAATCAATAGATGAATCAATTTTGGCCAAAATGAACACTGATCAAAAATCTGTGTACACCCGATATGGACTAACCAAGACAATTAAAATGGAACAGCTGTTTAAGGGTTATAGAGGGTCCTTTCAGTACGTACACCTATTTGCAGCTGCGCAATCGTTTAGCGTGAATACTTACGCGCTCGCTCAATTGTGGTGTCCGACTTTTTTTCTTGGATGCGTCTAACTCTAGCGCGAGATTTCGTGAAGCTTTGCAGTCGTTTTGTGAAGGTTTTTGCATTCTCATTTAGTTTGGATTATTTCGTAGGCTTTTTTGTTCACTCGTGCTTTTCGGGTAATTTCACAAAATTCGCTTTAAAATAAAACTAATACCAACAGGCATCTTTTAAACCCACAAAAAACCCCACATTTCGGAGAAAAAAAAAGCCCCCCCCCCCGAGAGAACGTGTGTAAGCGCATTTTTAATTGAGGGTCGTTGAATTTTTGAGGTTCATACCTCATTCAGCACAACTACAACTTGCTTGGTGATGAATAGACGAACCTTTCGGAATATGAACCTTTGGAATATCGAGAGAACTCCGCAATTGAACATATGACTTATATAGATACTTTGTTGCCGCGATGCCACGATTGCACTGTTCCAATTTGAAAAACCCAACTGAGATTTAAAAGAAAAATATTCACACAGACTAGGTTTTCTGTTTTTGGTGGTGATGACCCCAATCAAGTTATTTGACAACCTTAACCCTATATCCTAAAACTAACCCTAACCCCTGAAACTAAAACTTGAAATCCTATCATTAATTGTCTTCTTCAAATCAATTGTTTCATTAAAAGGTTTGGCATATCGAACCCCTTTTGAAATTCGGATATATAACACGGTATCTGGTTTCAAAATAGCGACCTTTAGCTTGGAAAACCTTCTTATATATTCGGAAAAGCAGATCCATTAACAATTGCAGAATAGAGGTCCGTTCCAATTATCGGAATATTAACCCTTTTTAATATAAGGAATAGCGAAACCTTTTAAGGTTAAAAAAGGATGCTACAAACGGCATGTTCGAAAACGAACTTAGGAACCCGGGTTCGGAACATTGAACCTAACTACTTCTTCCAAATCTCTGAGTCGGTCAAGGTAAATTCGGAATGATCACAAAGTCTGTAGTGCTTCTGTTCAGCATTTTAGTCTGCGTGCAGATGCACAAACCTTGTTTGGTTGCTTCTTTTTAAGTCACACATTGCCTAAGTTTCCGTGCATAAAGTGAACATATTTTCCAACTTCGTTTCTAACTTTTTTGGATGTAATTTTATATATTCTGGACGTTTATGCCACTTATACATTAGATAGAAATCACTGTTTAGATTGCGATACCGTAAATGCTATCATAATCGCTCTTGGGTGTTAATTATGCGTGTACCCCCTGGCGCTAGTTTTGTTCGTAGGTACGCCAAGAGTGCTGCGCCAACAACAAGTTTCACAAGACGCACAAAATGAAAAAGTTTCTTTTTTGGTACATTTGGAAATTTCTTTAAAACTAAGTCGGTGACCCCCTCTTTTTTATTGATGCGCCTTAAAGATCTGGCATATGACTTTAACATAATCTTAACAAAATAAAAAATCTGGCCGTCAGAGTTTATTTCTATGAGGAAATGCTTCTTTTTTCTCATTTTCCATAGAGCTCTGTACAAATTTTTCCGAACTTGATTTTGAAAACGTCATACTCAAAAACTAAGTCGTGACCCCCATTTTTTTTTCAGATTTTCATTAACCCGATGAAAGAACCATATGATCTGAAAATAAAGAAAATTCTGGCCATTAGCTTTATGTCCTCTATCACCCTTAATCAGCGCGCCTTATTTGTCAGAGAAAAAAGATCAGCAGTTCTTCTGACCAAATTGTGGTGATTTCAGCAATTGATATGTCGCGTGAGAAGGCTTTTTAAGATTTCCAAGAATGCCCCGTTAATCGGCCCAGGTGACCTTCGACCCAATTTGTGAACACCTCATATGGGCCTTGGGTTCTTCTGACCAAGCTAGTTGATTTAGGCAATTTGATCTTGTGGCGAAACAGCAAAAATGAGGTAAGCTCGACGACCTGTAATGGCCCTGTGTGAACCTTTGACCCCAATCTGTTTAACATCCTGTATGGCACTTGGGTCAAGGGTTTGTCTGCCAAGTCTGGTCAGATCAGGCCCAACGTGTAACACTATTAGCATTTTGAAATATTAAGGGGTTAGAGAGACTGCCCCCTTTTTGACCCCTACATGACTTTGATTGAAAATCTGTGAAACACCCCATATAGGGCCAGGCATCTAGCATCAATGTGACCGAATGAGATTGATACCACATCCGAATCTGTGGAGAGTAGGGAAAAGGGTGTTAGCGCGACATGACCGCTAGTGACCCTACGTGACCCCTTATGTCAAACTTTGAACCCCTATAGGAAGCTTGGTCAGGGGTTCTTGTGCAAATTCCCATTGCAATCTGACCAAGCGCCTGGCACTAGTAGCATGTTTTAAAAGTGGGAAACAAAGAAGAATCGCACAATACCGACCTAGCCGGTGGTACCACACGGCAAGGTACTTTTATTTTAGCAGGTGCGTTTCTATTGAGCAGACAGAATTTATCCAATATGATTTTAGCCGATTTAACTTTTCAGCCTCTACCTGTTCTAGGCAATTTCCGCCTCCACCCATGATTTTTAGCGTAAAGATTGGGCCTATTGTGACATGCAGCCAGTACTATTTGTGGGAGACCAGACCAAACATATTGTTAGTTTCATTCAAAACCTGCCTAGAGGCCAGATATTATGTCTAGAAATTAAGGGCAGGTTCCAGCCAGAATTGTCTTTGTCTCCTTAGCTTTTGCAATGGTTCAGCTTCATTGTGCTAAAACAATCCAACTGCTAGCCCAGTTCCCAGGTATAGTTAAATAGCCAATAGTGCAAAGTTTCTATTGAGGCTTGTTTTGTTAAAAATAAAGCCGACCGTCAGAGGCCATGATTTTTCCAGCTGAAAGTCATACATGTGGGGCAACCATGATGTTGAGGGTTGTGAATTTATGCTTTGCTAAGCTTTGTTGATGATTTTTTTTTTTGTAAGCCATTTATTTTTTTTGGTTCTACCATCCAACATTCACTGAATATCAGCCTCCCCAAACTGCAAACAAGTTTAACAAATCTAAAGCAAAACGTTATTGGCATGTTTGTTGCTTTGCAATTTGCACCTGGTGTCCTAGCGTGTAATCGGGAGTTCCTAATGTGACAAACAGTGCGTCGACTTAAGCATAATGCACTAATTTGCCTATCGACTTTGGGTTAATAATGAATCAACCCAATAAACTCCTGTGCAAGGAGATACGATGAGTTGAAAGAACATTCATTAATCCACTCTACAGACTAAATTGAATAGTCAATGAACTTCTAGATATGCAAATCTCAGCTACACACCAATTCGCCGGGATGAATTTAGTATTCTGCCACCACATCCTTCAACATGCAGTTTATTCCGTTGAGGCTGCCGAATTCATAGGGTGGTGGCACAATACTAAATTCTTTCCAATTCGCCTTTGCAGTGAATACGTCATACCATAATTACTGGTTCAATGAGTGTTTGAGTTTGTGATCATTTTAATCGTGGTTCAGAATCAGTTTAGCACAGGGGTGTCTAATTTGCAGCCCGCTAGGAGCTTGCTAGCTTGTTCACGTAGCGTTGATCGTCGTCCGTACCTACCTCCTACAACGCTACGTACCCAAGTGTATTGAAAAAACGGGATGGGTGCGCAGCGGATCCGATGCGGAATAAGCAAATCCAGAATCAGTACAAAAACAGCACTTATTTATTGAAAATCTTTACATTTGATGTAGTCCTAAATTATATGCATGTTGTTTCCTTGACTGATTTTCCATTCATGGTTAAAATCTGATGATTTTGAAACGGTGATTTCTTAACCGTTAAAATCCCCATTTAAACAGCAGTCACCCCCTGGACTCTTCCCGGTTATTTCTTTAGAATGGGCATGCGCACGCTTATTTCACTGATTACCAATAAATTGCGTATATATGACCGGAAGTGGGAGACGACTATGTTTAGCTATTAATTTGTTCAAATTTTCGGTCATTTTGTGCCCTTTTAGGGTCAACATTTCACGGATGTAAGCATGAGCTGTGCACCATTTGTATTTTTAAAATCGAGCTTGTAGGGATGCTAAGACATTCATATATGCACAGATTTCTTGCCATAGAGAATTATAAGTACACCAAAATTCTTGACTTTGTGGCACTATGGACAGTGAATCCCGGTCCCATGAATGAACTGGCTCTCTGGCTTTTGTAGAGGAGATAGTAGGGGCTATCGTATCAGAACAAGAGCACCAATGGTACTGTAGCTCAGCAGGTTATTAGTATGGGCACACCACTCTGGGGGCACATTTTCTATTGTGCAGATATTAATCTTGAGAAGTCCCCACATGAGCATAGCAATTGATTTGTTGCACAAGACTGAATTTATATATTTTCAAAGAATGCCCCTTTAATCAGTCTACATGATCTTTGATCCAAATCTGTGAACATCCCATATGGATCTTGGGTCAGCAGTTCTTCTAACCAAGTCTAGTGATTATAAAAATTGATTTGTGGCACAAGAAGGAATTTATAGATTTTCAAACTGCCCCTTTAATCGGCCCACATGACCTTTGACCCAAATCTGCGAACACCCCACATGGACCTGGGTCAGCAGTTCTTCTGACCAAGTCTAGTGATTATAGCAATTGATTTGTGGCACAAGAAGGAATTTGATTTTCAAAGAATGCCCCTTTAATCAGCCCATGTGACCTTTGACCCTAATCTGTGAACACTTCATATGGGCCTTGGTTCAGCGGTTCTTCTGACCAAGTGTAGTGATTATAGCAATTGATTTGTGGCACAAGAAGGAATTCATAGATTTTCAAAGAATGCCCCTTTAATTGGCCCACATGACCTTTGACCCAAATCTGTGAACACCCCATATGGACCTTGGGTCAGTGGTTCTTCTAACCAAGTGTAGTGATTATAGCAATTGATTTGTGGCACAAGAAGGAATTTGATTTTCAAAGAATGCCCCTTTAATCAGCCCATGTGACCACTTCATATGGGCCTTGGTTCAGCGGTTCTTCTGACCAAGTGTAGTGATTATAGCAATTGATTGTGGCACAAGAAGGAATTTATAGATTTTCAAAGATTGCCCCTTTAATTGGCCCACATGACCTTTCACCCAAATCTGTGAACACCCCATATGGACCTTGGGTCAGTGGTTCTTCTAACCAAGTGTAGTGATTATAGCAATTGATTTGTGGCACAAGGAATTTGATTTTCAAAGAATGCCCCTTTAATGGCCCACATGACCTTTGACCCAAATCTGTGAACACCCCATATGGACCTTGGGTCAGTGGTTCTTCTGACCAACTCTAGTGATTATAGCAATTGATTTGTGGCACAAGAAGGAATTCATAGATTTTCAAAGAATGCCCCTTTAATTGGCCCACATGACCTTTGACCCAAATCTGTGAACACCCCACATGGGCCTTGGGTCAGTGATTATTCTGACCGATTTTCGCTGCAACCGGCCCAAGCGTTTGGCAAAAAGACGCCATTAGGCAAGTGTGAACAGGACCGAGTGATAGGTCAAACACATTGCCATAACAACAATAGCACGCTGCATACTATGCACACCTCGGGCTAGGCGATAGCATGTGGCCCACAAGGTACTTCACAGAAAAAAATAAAAAGTATAACCATCTCAAATAGCATTTTTTCTTCAAAAAATCTCTCGCACAAAGAACCGTAACACATGCAACTCCCACAACCCCCTCTCCCCCCGCCACACCACCACCACTGCCTCCCCCAAACATACAGATTATCCCTTGTATTAAACCCACTGGACGCAATAATAGATTCAACAGATTTGTATGGATGATTATTGCAAGGGGGGGTACTCAACACAAATGACCATACAGGGACGTGCCGCAAATATGGGTACTTGGTCTAATTTTCAGTTTATGGTTATACAATTCAATGACCCTTTAACGGCCAATTTCGGGGTAGGAAAGGGGCACTTTTTGAAAGTTTGACAAATTTCATGGAAAATTACTCCCAATTTCCAGTCTGAAACCAAATTTTATGGGAAATTAGTCTGATCTCAATCTGAAGCCACCAGTTTTCCAAAATTTGCTAAAAAATTTAAAAAAAGTAAAATTCCTACTTATATCAGTTAAATTTGTGTCGCCTGCCGTCGCGGTTAGTGAATGATAGGCCTAACCATGGCCTTGTACCTCGTAAACAAATGAGGGTTTGCATGTAAAACTCCATAAACCAGTTTGGTTTCAATTGAACTAACTTTTCAAGTGATCCCTATGTGTCTTCCTGCCTTAGGGCAGGCGACACAAAAAATGAAATTTTGTGTAAAATTTGGCTTGAAGTCTGCATCTCTGGTATAGCTGTGGCTCCCCTTTTCGGCAAAAATTGGTATAGATATAGGTCCTACTTCCTGACCCTATAAGACGCATCCCTACCCAAACCAACGTGAGGACCCCTTGCTCACGGCCCACAATAGTTCAGGGTTAACCAATGTGACCCCTGGTTTAGCAAGAGCCTGCTGACCTGGCAACGATCGATTTATCGAATGGCAAAGTGATATCAAACTAAAAGCATTGCACTTGTTTTTATTTGTTTACAAGTAATCATGACAACATCATTCACAATAGAAAACAGTGATGCTTACCAGTATAAATAATAATTGTACATAAGTACACAAGATTTTCAACTTGTCTCATACCTGCAAAACTATTTTTTAACATCAGTATTGATGCAATATCACTACCAATTCAATTAAAAAAGCAAATAATTTAACAATACTGCCAAATTTGGCTTTAACTATTTTGCCAAAACAAGGACTGGTTAAAGTACAGTCATTGATTTTGCTTATTCCATCGTCAGGATAAGAGGCGGGGATAAGCTGTGAAACCAAAGGGGGCAGTGATGGCCCAGTGTTTGTTTGACAAAATTCCGTAAGCCACTACTTCGACTGGTTGACCTATCTAAGATTAACCGTTACTGTAATTACACGGCCGTTTTCTTACGTGGTAGCCTATACGGCAGCTACACGTCTACCGCGGCAGCTACTGCACAGTACACACTGTACTTACAAAGTACACAGTTATTAGGTACAGTGATGTGGCTACTCTGCTGTACATACCCCAATGGCTACCCTGTAGTGCCCCACTAGTGGAGAGAAGGTGGACGTTGTGTAGACGCGCATTACCACGTAGCTACTCTGCGGTTACCACAACGCCATTTTGAGAGTAGATGAAAATTTCATGAAATAAGGGCGCTATACACTTCTCTGTTAAGCATTTTTTAACGTTTTTTAGGAAAATCATTACGAAATTCAAATCGGGCATCATCAAAAACCCCCATATTCCAACACATGTAATAAAAATGCAAATATATGCCAAAAATATCTAAAAAACAAAATTGGCATGAGAAATACCGCGTGCGCTGAGAACCGGTGTAATCACGTAGCTACTCCACCATGGGGGAGACAGCGGCTGTGTGTACACTATCCGTCTATGCGGCAATAATACACGGAATCATGGCCGGTGAGTGTACGTCTAATAGGTAGGTAATCCATGTCTACTCGGTGGTAGCTGTGTGGTAACTACCATGAAGAAATTGGCCGTGTAGACCTCTGCTGTGATTGTTATTTTGCTTATGTTACTGAGCACGAATGACCCCGACTGGGGTAAGTCACCTGGGGTGCACTTTTACATATATTCCGAGATAGTGGTTAAAATTGCAAAGACATTGCAAGAATAACATTTAACAGACATGAAGCTTGTTAATATATTACACTAAACTTCTACTTTTCCAACAACAAACAGGATGTTGGCTTAGCAGTAATGGAACTCAGTCTACTTTTTGGACCTTCACAAGGAAATTTAATTTCCCACATTGGTCTATAGGATTAAGATTCTGTAGCATTGCAAAATTATTTTTTCCTTTGTGGAATCAAGTATACACACATTTTGTATACACACAGCACAATGATTTAATTAGATACATGTAGCAAGTTTTGGGAATTTAATAGTTATATTCAAAAGGTAAAGAAAGAAAGGTCTTACTGCCAAGCCCATATTTAATTTTTGTAAAATTTATGTTTATAATATTTTCAGTACAAAAATATGGTCCAGAAAACATAACAGTTTTTATTATATGCAGTTGCCATGACCACCATTTATCTCATGGGTTCCAGCTATTTATCACATGGCAGAAGGGGGATGACTCGATAATTTGTGCCAATTCAAAATTCCGCTTCAATGGGAACATCATCCAGGAACTTATCAGTGCAATAAATAAATTACATAAATAAGAGCATGTGAAAGCAGGGGCGGTGCCAGGGTAAAATCATGGGGGGGCGAAACAGTAACAAATTGAGCTCATTTGGTTAAAAAACCCTAATTTTTGCCCCCAAACCCCTGTTTTTCCTAAATTTTGAAAATCTCAGGGGGGCAGCCCCCCCCCCCCCCCCCCCCTGGCGCCGCCCCTGCTGTGAAGTTCTATAATGGTCCAAGCTGATTTTAGGATCGGCTCAAATTGTTTTATGTAACATAGTTGTACGTTGTCATATTTTGGCTGTGAAATTACTTTAGTTGAAATTTGCCAAGTCTGCTGCACTGTTACATACAAAATGGGTTCATGATTTTATTGTCAAGTGGTAGCTAAATAAAGTTACAAATTTACTTCATACTTCTCATACAACCGAATAAATACGCTTTGCATAAAGAGCTGACTAATGATCTTTGGACTACAGCCAATAGCAACTGAGATGAATAAGGATGTTGACTAGAGGTTAATCAATGCACAAGGCATGGGTGCATCTGATGCAAATGATAACACAAGCCTCATGGACAAATGTTATCAGTTTGTCCTTGCTCATATTATCAGGCTTGTGCAATAATTTGGGTCAAACCAGCACCAAATCATATACAGTCATTTCCCCATTTATAGATGTCAACACAAATGTTTGAAATAAAAAAAATCATTAAACAGTCCTATGATTGTCTACAAATACTCATGTTAATGAATACCTGCATATTCAATAATCAATCCTATCCCACATCCTGACATGTATAATCAACACTGCATACTTAGATTCATACTACCTCTTTAAATTATGTGGTTCAGTTAATTTCAGTGGACCCAGGCACAAAATTGCTGAAATGTACAAATTTTGACATTTTAACTACCTTTCGGACCTAACCCTATAGATAATATCTATCGCTCCTCTACCAACCCAGCTTGTTAGCTTATAATTGGTAAGAGCGCCATGCTAATAATACAGAGGTTGCCGGTTTGAGTCCAAAACTTGCGTGCGCTGGCCATCTCTAGAGAAAGATTAATAATATTCACGACAATTATGTGATCCAACAAGATTTTTTAACACTTTTAATGTTTAATTGAAAACCCATTTGTTCAATTGATATATAAACAGAAAATGTAAATCCTGATACACTCCATGCGTTTTACCTACACTTTTACAAAGGAAGGATTTGAATATTACAGTGGGTTGAAACATTTCTTTTTTTGTAACTTTCTCAGTATTGGTCTTGGATATACAAATGTACACTTTTAGAAAAGAAAATTATACAGGAAAACAAAGACAAAATTGAAAAATTTCACTGTTTCGAAGAAAATCACACATTTTACACTGTCGACCATGAACATTTTAATTTGTTCATTTTAATCATCCTGAACAAATATTTTATTTTCTGACATTTTGATCCAAATCTGGATTTACACCACAAAATCTGCAGGTACTAGTGGCTGAGGGATCTTGTTACATGTA
The DNA here is from genome assembly GCA_023653785.1 of Ophioderma brevispina. Lineage (NCBI taxonomy): Eukaryota > Metazoa > Echinodermata > Ophiuroidea > Amphilepidida > Ophiodermatidae > Ophioderma > Ophioderma brevispina. Next base: position 41,437 of record JAMKCH010015535.1, read on the forward strand.
CCGCTACTTTTAGATTCAGATTAAAAATTTAAACTAGAATTTTGTGGTTCTCAGCTTTCACGCTCACTATATAAATAATATAAGCTGGGTTGGCCGCTCCATAAAAAAACATAACATTTTAGTGACACGCACATACATATACACATACATACACATCACAACGATTGCAAGTGGTCCTGCCAGCTATGGTTAGGGCAGCCCACCAAAAAATGAGAAAATCATACAAGATATTTCATTAACACATTGGAACACATTTAAAGGTTAATATCCATCTATCTTAAAGGTTACACAGAATCTAGCTATTAACAATGATATGTCCTCACACACTCAGATTTCTACAAGTTACTAAATTGCAATGTATACTATCCAATGACATATTAACAAGTTCTATATTAAAGCAAGTAAAAACTTGCATTTCCCCAATGCAAAAGATTATACAACATTAACATGCTTACACTATAAGATGGATAATAATTTCTTGGCCAAGTTACTAGGTACGCCCGCTTCCCCACCAAAACGGCGCACCACTGGGTTACACGTTTACGCAGTTCCCGCAACACTAAAAAAAAAAACGCGCGAGTACCCCCTGGTCAAGAAATTATTACTCGACTATAGCAATATCCCTTAGGCTACAAAAAATAGAATTCATTTGTGCAAAAATTTCATTTGTGTTATTGCAACTCTAATATAAGGTATAATTACATTTCCCCTTCACACCTCTAACAATACTTTATTCTGTTAACAGAATAAGCATATGATATAGCGCAGGTAAATGGTAATTACACGTATGTGCCGAATATTATGCATCTTATTATGGTAGCATTAGTAAATATGACCCATTACATTAAACGGTACTTCATGTAGGCCACGACATACCATTATTTCCGGAATATTAGCTGAGGCTTATACAACGATTTTTAAGCCCTGCGGCTTATATGCAGAGCGGCTTATATTCTGGAAATTAAACTGGAGGTCGGTTTTTCAAAACTAGATCTCCACAAATACCAGGAGCTTAAACACAGATAAGGATTGGTTGCCCTTGAGATGCCACCATTGTGTCTTGGTTTTTGTTATTCTGCGATCAAAACTATATTGTGCCATAGCTATCTTTAATGTGCCACACAAGCTGAAAGGCGATACTGCACTTACAAATTAGTGCTTATGTTGGTGGTCAAACATGAGTGTACCCTTTGATGTTATGTGGTTCACAAATCAGCACCCTTATTACAGAACACCTTTGCATTCACAACGGTTACTGTCATAGCTACGATAGTACTTGCAATCGAACAATGATGGACAGTAAATCACAATTGGATGGTTTTTACTATATCTAGTTTGTTCATCATCAAAAAGCAGAATTTTGTGTCGTGTGTTCAGAATTCTCTTTTACACTGCGTCTCTTCAAAGAAGCGTGCCCCACACTTTCCTGTAGTGCACTGCTTCAAGAGGGTTGCTTGAACATGCACTGGCAATTGATGATATTATACTATTTAGCAAAATACCTTTTACAAGACATACGCGTGCAACATCCAAAGGGGCGGGGCTTAGATCTATCGCCTATCACATTTACACTCATCACGCTTAAGTATGCTAAATTGTGGTTAAGGTACTTTGACAAATAGTAAGCAAGTCTTGACAATTTGGTGATGAACAAAGTATAGTAACCAATAAAAGCAATAAAATGCCAGTTTGGAAACTTGAGTAATACAACTACTAATAAGGAAGTACTATAATACTACTAATAACATACTAAAATAAATTAAACTCTAACAGGTATTTCTTTCATTTTCTTCAATGAACTTTTACAATGGTACAATGCAAAACAGCATTAACCCAAGTGTCGCCCCTGGATCAATTTTGTGTGGGCATCCATGTTTCTAATTTTCTTGAACCAGTGGGCCAAGATCAAGCTCCCTCTGGGCATCTTCACTAAAGGCACATCAGTGATTTGTTAAATCAGAAACTCGAAAAAATCATCAAAATCGATTTTGCATTTTGGTAAACAAGTAAGGTATCCTTACATACCCGCAGCGATAATACTCACAAGCAATCTATAAAGACAAAATCAGATTATTTATAGTCATTACTGTCCATGTACGGACACTTTCTACACACGTTTGAATAGGATTTCACATCGTTAAACAGCATATTTCTTCCTTTTTGTCAATTTTTCAGTATGAATAATACCTTATGAGGGCCTTATCCTTCACTTTTAAGCTATTCCTGCAATTTCAAGGATATTTCACTCTTCGGGTGGATTCACTGATAGTGTCTTTAACTTTAATTTTGATCAACTTGCTCCAGTGTCACTTGGTTTTCCTTCACACCTAAATGAAATTCTTCTCATAAGGCTAACATCATGTTATAGTAGGATTTTTTAGTCCTGTCAGTTCATTGAAAGTTTTTGGGGCATGTCGACAATTCCATTTGTTCTGAGAGGTTGATTACTTTACGCAATCAATACAATAGAAATTCGATTTGATGAAACCAGATCAGATTAGGCCATAATTAAACAATATCCCTTTTCTCACGAAGAAAAATGCAATGAATAAATTCCAAACACCAAACTTGAACAAACTGTGAAGCGTTCAACATAAGAAAATTATACGAATAAGTAATTATTACCCACCAAATTTCTTCTACGTCACTAAGGAATATTCGAAAATTTTATATGTTTACATTTATTCGTCTTGTTCCAGCCAGCGTAGTTGTCAGCGTAATCGCCTTGATTACAGCTGTTAATGCCAAGATATGCCTGACATAAAAAAAAAAGTTAAGAGGTTCACCCGGCTTCGATGTTCATGACACTTTATCCGTTCTTTGATTGACTCAAAACAAAGGAATCAATATCGTGTCTCAGACTGTACCACAATCTTTTCAGTTGATTTTGGTATGAAGCCTTTATATATTCAATACAAAGAGGTTCAAGTGAAACGGTTAGAAGCATCTATTCAGTTGAACAAAGTTGAGCATTTACGGCTTTTTAGTTTTGATCTCAACACATCCCCTCCAAATGATTTTGTACCATCGACAATATGCGTTTACTGACAGGAATAAAAAATCAGACTATAATTCACCGTAGCACCAATTCCATGAATGCAACATTCCACAGAATGACCATTTATTAGGATAAAAAATGTTACTTCCTAAATCAAACATCACTATGAGTTACAATATGCTCATCCACCAAGGACACAGTTCAGTGGGTTGCACTTGTACATACATTGACATGAACTGACCTTGTGTGATCTGGGTATCATATATCATACCCAAAAACCAAGGGTATATTTTTTAAATACATTGGTGGATGAAAGCTACTGAACTGTGCCAAGGGAATTGAGCTTTTACTAGCTCATAGTGAGTTCTTCACATTCGCCTCACATCAGATCTTACACAAATTGGTCCTAAATAAATATAAAACTACAGACATAATATGTTACATGGTCCAATCAACTCAAGTCAAATTGCGAAATTAAGAGATAGGCAAAAATAGGGAGTTAAAAATATAATACATAAGAAAAATGACATTACAAAAGCTCAGAACTTTGTAACCAAGTGTGCTAAGGATACATACATCATACTTAATGACATTTGTGAAGTGCCTTTTCACTAAAAGGATAAAAAGCACTGAGAAAAGAGAGGGTGAGGAGAGCGAAAGGGAAGAGGAGAGGGAAAGGGAAGAGGAGAGGGAAAGGGAAGAGATGGAAAGGGAAGAGGAAAGGGAAGAGGAGATGGAAAGGGAAGAGGAGAGGGAAAGGGAAGAGGAGAGGGAAAGGGAAGAGGAGACAAGCAGCTACTTTGGGAAAAGGTGGGTTTTGAGAGATTTTTTGAAAGAGGCTATGCAAGGGATTCTAACAATTGTATGCTTGTTTACTGGGCTAGTTAAAATGGTAATAAATCAATCATCAAAAATGGCTCCTTTGCCCCGAGTGGATATGATCATATGCACACATATTTGTTTTGATATCATTGACATATTCAGTCAAATGAAACACACGTGGTACACACCAATGCAACAGAAATATTCTACTTCTTTTGGAAGAAATGTTTCTTGTTCTTAAAATACCTGGGAACACAACTTCCTTTGGAAGTAGTGTTTCTAGTTCTTTAAAGGTCCATGGCCCGATCACTAATAGCCTCGTCCCCAGGGACCCCAAATTTTACCGGAAGTGGTCAAAATTTTTGTATCAGAAGAAAGCTACTATTTTTCCCATTTACCCTGTGAAATCTTAGGGCTAAAGGATGTTTAGTTTGGAAGTTATAAGCGAAAGTATGCCCCATTTTGGTCGACCAATATTAATTTTACACAGCACTCTATGGGGCTTACAAAATCACGTTTTTAAGTCTCACATGAAAACGGATTGAAATATCGGCGCGAAAATTTACAGATGGAGTTTTGGGGTAAAGTCCATTCTATCAAGATGAAAACTTCATCTACTTAAATCGAGCCATCCCCCTTTAAATACCTGGGTCCTTTTTTTCATACTTCAAGTGACAACTGCATCAGTCACTTAATCTGATTATTTAATAAGTTTAATAATAACCTAAAGGGACATTATGATGCATTACAATGTCTCCTCAATTCTGGGGAAAAAAGTTTAAATTTCATACCATCTGAACTGACGGTGATGCTGCACACCAATGAAGTGCAATGCTGTAACTCACTGTGTTTCTGTGTATTTCAGTGTATGGTGTACAGTATGTGAAAAATCCTGTAAATGGACCAAAATTACTATCAGACCTGAAAATTTGGTATACAAAATCGCAACCCCGGGTAGAAAATTTTGATCTCAGGGTTTTTTGCACATGAAAACACCTCACTGATAGCTATAATCCTGGCCTTAAAAAAAGGATTGCTGTATTTCTCCTTAAATTAAATAACACTGGTATATTACAACATGTAATAAAACATTGCAAAATGAATCATGATGTTTCAATTTAAAAAAAAAAATATTCTATGCTCTTTTGCTTAAATACCCCACTTCTGTGTTGCAGTACATGTAATATACAGTATAATGCATTAAGGATTGATTAAAAACACCATTAGTTTTAAACAAGAGGAAATGGTAATTACGTGGTGTATAAATACGTCTCCGCCGAACCAAAATGACCGTAAATGATCCTTGACCTAAAATACTGAGGTAGTGCCAAAACCCCACTCCCTCCAATGGTCTTTGACCTACAATGACTGTAAACAAAAAGATTAACATTTTTTACACAGATTCACAGACTGACACACGCACAGAGCTTGTTTCATAGTCCCCTGTGAAACTCGTTCGGCGGGCGGGGACAACCACCACCTTTTAATGTGGTTAACTAATAAAATCAGATAATCACATTCATGACACTTAAACAGAGATTAACGTGTGCTCACATCTCATATTTCCTATGAGTATATCAAAACACACTATTTTTGCATGCATTTAATGTTCCACTAATCCTTTGACACTCTTTGCATCCGTTCTTTTGAGACATGCCAGATGTCTCCTTGTAAACTTGGTTTCCAACATGAATCCCGATTAACGACATAATACTTTCCACATGGTTGAATTCTAGAACTAATTGAAACTGTCACTGCAATAGTAATTCCCATTACCCAAAAGTTTTAGTCTGACTTCTACAGAGTACACTGTAAGCCACAATTAAGCATAATATCATCTCTTATCACTTGACCTAGTAAGCATTTAGAACTATTTTATCAGAATTCCTTTACGAAGTATTCACGATCAATGGTCGAATAAGCCAGTCTTTAGTGAGTAAACCTATATATTCAACCATTTATGTCAATATTTACTCCACAAATTTTTCATGTAGCATTTAAAAATAAAAAAGATTGTGCAGAGCATGCAGTGACAAGTTCCAATTATCTTAAATTTTTACCCAATTTGCACTTTCATGCAGTGTCTTGATCAGGATCATCAATAATTAGTTAGGTTTGGCGCAACAACTACACTTGCTTTTTTATTGAGCACATAGGATATCGTCAATGAGGAAGAAGCACTATCATTCCTAGTGAATATGATCTTCTGCTGCAAAGAAGAAGAAACAAAAACATCAGACTTACATCAGTGTATCAGTGAGTTTTCTTTAGGTTATAATTGGTTTTGTCCTCAGACTACAGCGATGCATGTCTTTTCAAATTCTTATTACTGTGTGGGGGTTTTTTATGTCCTAAAAAAATTCTTAAAGATACACGAAGGGCCATTTCCAGGAAGCGCCCCCATTTTTTTTTCGAACCTGTTTTTTTGCATAGTTGTAAATGCTTCCATGTATTAGATCACATCTGAAATGAATACGCCGAATACCGCCGTCTTTATGTAATATATGATTTAGGTATTTTCTGTTGTGCACACATAAATCAAAGCATGGTTTTCTATAAGGAATGATAACGATAGCAGCAAGTTCAAAAAAGTTGCGGTTTTTCTTTGTACTTTTTTTTGTCCAAGAAACCTGCAAAAAACGTTCCTTGGTAGGTGGTCTACACACAACCGGTCCCGTGCAATTTGAGAGAAATTTATATCACAAAAAATTTCTTCTTTTTATTTTTTGCTTTTTTTAAGTTTTTTATTTTTTTCAACTTTCACTTGCATTTTGGTTTTCATTTGCTTGTTTTGAAACCAACCTTTAGGGGTCTTTACCATTTGTTTTTCTATTCACCTTCAATTTTTTAATGCACGATTTTTTAAGTTTCAAGTATAGCAAGTTTCATGTGGCTGTCGCTCTAACAAGAAAATTCCGGATTCGACAACTCGCATTTACTGCAACATTTGATTTTGGATCAAACCATAACTGCAGAGTAGTTCATCAGGACTGAACAATGAAACACCCATGTGTCCACATTTTGTTATTCACAAGAGGGCTTTTTAAAAAACAATTTTCCCTTATAAAAAAATTGTTAACTTATCCATTTATCATTATAACTGAGGAGAAACACACATGGTGTCAATAGAATCATATAACATAACATGCACAAGCACACACATCTGAGAAAAAATCCCGACGTATGGGCCTGTACGGGGACTCGACCCCCGTACCTTTCACTAATTTGGCGAGCTGCTCTACCACTGAGCTATACAGACCATCCCTGCTATACGAGTTCGGTAATGATACCATGGATTAGCGGTCGGGTAAACAAACACACAACACAACAGTGTACGAGATCGAAGTCGATGCTTACTCGCAAGCCCACAATATATCAAGGCAAACAACTCCTATAGCACACGTGTGCTCGTGTAGTGAAGGAAAGGGTTTGCGAGGCGTGGACTCATCACCCCTAAGGTGGCAAAAGAACTGGATTGCTGTTACACTGTGCATGCATAACATCTATCTTTGACCTTCCCTAGAAACACAGGTAAAAGAGCAGAGGCTGTAAGCAACAATCTTCCCAAGATAACCCAGAAAATCAGGGACGGAGAACAAGATTTGCTGGTTATGGGTCAAGGTGGAAATGATTTCAAAACTGGTTCACTGGATACCAAAGCATGGTACAGGAAATGAGGATGACCAGTTACTATATAATAAAATTAAAAAAAAAAAAAATAGAAATTTTCGAAGGCTTTTATTTTCGCGAATTTCGTCGAATAACTCTACAACCGCTGAAATAAAAACTCGCAAAAATAATGTGGAAATGCTCAAAAATGGTAAACACAAAAACATTGTACTGTAAACAGCATCCGGACTTCATGGAGGAATTACAACAGCTTGCAACATACCCCAATATATACCTCCGATATAACACCTTTTGTCAGTTTCCAGTAAACAAACTTTGAGATTGAGAAATTGAAAAAAACATTCTTTCTTTAAAACCCAATTGCAGACATAAAATCTTGCCGGAGCCCGCAGGGTACAAAACACATATCCCCGATCTCAACTTCAACCGCTGAAATCTAATGGTGCATTCTACTGTCCCATTTTACCTTTGACCCCATGACCTTTTGGTCCATGTTTTACATGTACGGGTCTGTACTTTAATCTTGTTTTTGATCATTCGGACCCGCTTTTGGGACTCTTTATAACTTCATCGTGTTCAGGGTAGTAAGAGGCAGCGGGTGGAAATCTGTATTAATTCAATATAACACACGATCATCTTTCGGGGAAATCGGCTAGATGTCGCTGAAAGTTCGCACTGCGATTGATTGACCGCGACTAAATACCGGAGAAATGACCGACAAAAAGAGACCGCACGGTCTGAGAAGAAAATCGGGGCATGAACCGGCATTGACAGGATGTTTGCCACCGAATTAGAGCTTCAAACTATAGATTACGCCAGAAAATGGGGATTTATCATAAAACAGATAATATAGGGAAAAATTTAAAAATATCAACTGAAGCATATCAGGGAGATGAAATTTGTTATATTTGGGGTCAATTAGTAGTTTCCTGTTACAATTTGGACAATCGCGAAAATAAAAACTCGCGAATGTCGGCCTTTGGCAACTTCGCGAAATACTGTACGCGAAAATCTTGACTCATAAATTACACCCTACAGTGATGTGCTTGAGGAGGATCCATTTTGGATGTTAGCAATGTCAAGACAGGACATGAAAGGTGGAAAGCAGTACGTAAACTCGCAAGCTTGTATTCTCAAGGGAGTCTAACTTTAGACTCAGTTTTAAAACGCAGGGTTAGTCCACTGAGTGGAAACCTTTTCCTTTCCATATTCTTGAAGGGTGCTGTTACGGGTGATAAAATTCCTCATGGAGGGCCAAACGACCCATCCATGAGAATTTCTCAGTATTTTCAGACGTATGTTGAAGAAAAAGAGGTCCCATAGTTGTTGAAAGAAAACGAGGTCCACTCATGTAGACTAACCCGATTTAAACTGGGTCTAAAGTTAGACTCCCTTTGAATTAACCAGTCTTCAGTACTTAACTCTTGTTCTCACTAGGTTTAAGGACGATTCCAGCACTGTAAGAGCTCCATCTGCTCCTCAGTCCATGTAGAATATTCTGTAGAGCTTAAGTTTTGGCGTCTTGGTAAGGCCGTGATTCTGCTGGGGATACATGAGCTGTGCTCGTACACAAAGACATGTTTCCATCCAAATCGGGACCTTGAATATAATTTGTACAGTGTATATCTGTTGAAAACATTGATACTGATTTGTTATTATTCTAACGAGCGGGGAGCCCGCGCTGCGCGCGGGCCCCCGCTATCTGAGTATACCCGCTAGATCATATACTGGAATTTTTTCAGAAGGCACTGTATTCGACCTAATGAGCAGTCCGGACATTTAAGTCAGTCATTAAGCATTGCCAAGTTACCGAATAATAACCACCTGGATGAACCGTGGACCCCCAAATGACCCATCGAAATCATGCCCACAAACTTCGTACGGCAAAACTCTACCACCATAAAAAACTCAATCCAGAGTAAAAAGCACGCCAAAGGTACCAATGACCCCTGGATGAACCCTTGACCCCAGATGACCCTCGAAAACGTGACCACTAACTCGTACAGCGAAAAACTCTACCACCCTACCAAAACTATATCCATACGTGCAAAGCACGGCCAAGTGATACAATAATGACCACTGGACGACCTTTGACCCCCAAGGGACCCCTCGACAAACGTGACACTAAACTCGTCCAGCGAAAAATCTACCACACACCAAAAAATCATATCATACGTCAAAGCACAGCCAAGTACCCAATAATGGGACTTGGATGACCTGTGACCCCCAAATGCACCCTTCAAAAAACGTGACCACTAAACGCGTATGGCGAACTATACCACCCACACCAAAACTCACATCCAGAGGTCAAAGACGTTCAAGTTACCCAATAATGAGCCCTGGATGACCTTGACCCCAAACGACCCTCGAAATGTAACCATAAACTCGATACGCGAAAACTTACCCCCATACTAAAAACTCATATCCATACATCAAGCCCGGCCAAGTTACCCAATAAAGGACCCCTGGATGACCTTTGACCCCAGACCCCTCGAAAATGTGACCACTAACTCGTACGGCGAAATTCCACCACAACACAAAAACTCATATCCATACGTCAAAAGCAAGCTCAAGGGACCCAATAATGACCCCTGGATGACCTTTGAACCCAAATGACCTATCGAAAAACAGGACCACAAAAACTCGTACAGCGATACTCTACCACCATACCAAAACTCATTTCATACATCAAAGCACGCCCACAAAGTTATCCAATAATGACCCATGGATGACCTTTGACCCCAACATGACCTCGAAAACGTGACCACTCAACTCGTACAGTGAAACTCTACACCCTACCAAAAACTCTATCCAGACGTCAAAGCACGGCCAAGTTAGCCAATAATGACCCCTGGATGACTTTGACCCCCAAATGACCCCTCGAAAACCCTGACCACTAAACTAAGTACAGCGAAATCTCTTCCACACCAAACTCAATCTATACGTAAAAGCACGGCCAAGTTACCCAATAATGCCCCGGGATGACCTTTGATCCCCAAATGGACCCCTCGAAAACGTCACCACTAAACTCGACGGCGAAACTCCACCACCCAACCCAAAACTCATATCCATGTCAAAGCACGCTCAAGTTACCAAATGACCCCTGCGAGACCTTGACCCCAAATGACCCTCGAAAAAACATGACCACAAACCTCGTACGTACGAGCTCTACCACTATACCAAAATTCATTCTCGTACAGCGAAACTCTAACCCCATACCAAAACTCATATTCATACACAAAGCACGCCAAGTTACCCATAATTGACCCCTGGATGACCTTTGACCCCCAAATGACCCCTCGAAAACGTGACATCAAATCGTGAAGCAAAACTCTACCACCCTACCAAAAACTCACATCCATACGTCACAGCACGGCCAGTTATCCAATAATGACCACCCTGGATGACCTTTGACCCCCAAATGACCCCCAAAAACATGACCACAAACTCGTACGCGAAACTCTAACACCACACCAAAACCAATTCCATACGTCAAAGCACGGCCAAGTTACCCAATAATGACCCATGGATGGACCTTGGACCACCAAGAACCTCGAAAACGTGACCACAACTCGACGGCGAAACTCCACCCACCACACCAAAACTCATACCATATGTCAAAGCACGCTCAAGTTACCCAATAATGACCCCTGGATGACCTTTGACCCCCAAAGAAACTCCGAAAACTATGACAACAAACTCGTAAGTCCGAGCTCGACCAATATACAAAATCTACCCGTATGTTAAAGGACGGCGAAAACGCATAGCCGGACAAAAAAACAAACAATAAACAAACAAACAACAACCCACAAAGTTGTTTTTTTAGTAATATAGATTCTACACATGGAGTCAGTTTGAACAAGTTCTATTTAAACGATATTCAGAGACTTTGTGGGAAGGGCGCCCTCATTTTTTTGACAAAAACCTGGCCTTGTTCTTTCCTCTTAAAAATAATGCATCGCTTTGTTTCAATTCGGAGTAAAGGCGTACTGGCTCCAAAATTATCTTATTATCTTCATTGAAGACTATCTGTTTTTCACTCATGCCAATGGGATTTACATATTTCGTGATATCGCTTGTTTCGTGGCCTCAATCATGTGCATCGACTTAAATGATAACATTCCAGGGGTGGGATTATACCAGAGTAGGTATGGCAAATTGTTGAGGAAGGGTGGGCCGGGATGTAGAGGAAGCCAAATCAATCCATGAAGCGAGGATCAAGTAAACTGGATGTAATCCGAGAGACTGTGAATGAATATAAATTATAAAGACTTGGAGAACTGGCGGAGCGTGGTGGAATGAAAACAATACCGGTTTTGAACCGGTCACTTCTGCTATCTTTGGCGTGAGAAATACTGCTCGACTTCTGTGTAAGAAGCAGCATTTTCACACAATGACCCAAAATGACCTTAGATGACCCGAGATGATCTTGACTCAATTTCTCAAACACCCTTATGTCCACTAATTCTACTTTTCACTGCCACAAATGACATCAAAATCTAATCAAATACTATGAGAAGAAACATTTTAAAGTGTACCAACATTGATAATATGGGGATTGGGGAGGGGCTAACGGTGCCTATGTCTCATTTTACTTCAAAATGCCATATTTCTAATATAGAGTTCTGTAAACCATCTGATGTGGCTTGGGGGATTGGATGATCAGTGTCAAAACCTCTTTTCCCATATGCTGTCCATGGATTTCTTTTGACAGCAACTATAGTTTAGTTATATGAAGTAAAGTAAACCAATTTTAACCAAAATAATTAAAAAATACTATTTTATTGTTCTACTGTGCACAAGAGTATTCAAAGCATTTCATTATATAGCATGATTAGGACAGCATGCAAAATCAAAACTAGTTTTTGGTATTCTTTCTTACTTTGTCTGTCCTATAAAACGTGGAACTTTATCAGTAGGTATTTCACAACCCATATGAAATCCTTCAGAAAAATTCCTCAGTCCCATGCACATTATGATGTACAGTCTACACTGTTTAGGGATCAACGTAGTATTGCCACAAATTCATCTGACCCCCAGTCTAACAAGTGCCACACTGTTGTAAAGTAACACTATATTCATAACACATCGATGCAACTTCTAGAGTATTCCACATCTATTAAAGAGACACGAGAACATTTCCAGAAAGAAGCTCCCCCTTTTGTTTTTTCGAACCAAGTTTTTGCATATTAAATGCTTACCAATGATTAGATTCCACCTGAAGTGAGTAAGCCAAACACCGTCTTAATGTAATAACATCACTAAAATTATGATTTGCATTTTCTTTTGCAGACATTCAAAGCATGCTTTGTATGGGACGATTACGATAGCAGGCAAGTTCAAAACAGATTTTTGTTTCTTTTGTTCTTGTTTGACCAATTAAACTTCAAAATTTTCTCAATAGGGGTTATACAACGATCAGTGCAAATTCGTATCCTCAAAAAAATCTCCTGTCCCTTTAACACTGATGTCATACAATACTATTGAACTTGAGGTTACATCATATCCTTGGGTGCCTTAATGCACTTTTCCTTATGTCGTTTTCCTCTATGGTTCTATCGTCCAGTGAAGTATGAAGCAGGCGTAGTACTATGGACGTCACGGGGATACTGTATAAGTCATATATGCCGACGTAATTGAAATAAGGCATTGCAAATGAAAAACCAGCTGTGCAGAACCAAAAAAAAGAAGAGAAATTACTAACATCAAAGTAGATTCCATGGTCTCTTACAATAACAGGGTTTTTGAGAGGCCATGGACAAAAACAAGAAAAAGGAAAAAAAAGAGGGAAAAATAAAGTTAATATGCCAAAAACAGGCTGAAATAAAGCTAAAATTTGGCACTAACAAAATTCAAAACAAGAAATGCTCTTAAAGGTGCATGTTCCGATCGTCTTTTGGGACCCCCTGATTTACCCGGAAGCATAGTATCGATTTGTTATCAGATAAAAGGCTGTTTTTCTCATTGTCGTCCTGAAATTTGATGAGCCCTCAAATCATTTTTCACTCAAAGATATAAACAAACCAGGGCGAAGGCGAACTCGTATTACGCGATGTGTAAAAATATGTCCCCGCCGAATATCCCGATCACTAACATGCAAACTAAAACTGCACCTGTCCACCCTTAATTTGGCCATCACTAGCTCGGCAAAAATAATGGTTACTCAAGGAAATGACTCAAGAATCTTAAAATTCCAGATGCAACAATCCTGAAAATTCACTCAATTTAGTAAAAATATGATAATTTACTCATTGTGGCACCACTATTTTTGAAAAAATCATGTGATCACAATTTAAATTTGGACCCATACGGGGTCTGGAAGCGGCGGAAACATTGAAAAAAAATTTTTACGTATTTTCACATTTTCCAAGAAAAGAACTGTAAACAGGATGGCAACCCAAAAGAATGGAACCCACATGTAACATTACTAGAACTTAAAAAAAAATTCACCCAATGACCCAAAATCTAACAGGTCGAGACTTTCAGCCCACTTTCCTTTCCCACCAAGTTACATCAGTATACACGTTCAAGAACTCCAGAAAACTTTTACCAGGCCCTTGCGGGAAAAAAATTTCATAAATTATGCCAAATTAGATACTTAATTAGCATATTTACACCCAAAATCTAACAGGTTGAGAACTCATCACCTGCTCTTTCCCACCAAGTTACATATCGTAGCCATTACAGAACTCCAGTCAATTGTACACATGTTGACCTTTTTTCTGTGCAATACTTGACCTTTTTCCCTTGACCTTTTTTCCCCTACCCCTGACAGACCCGGGGGGGACACTGGGGGAATGAATTAAATGGTGAGTAGGGGGTATCCCCTCCACAATATACACAAAGTTTGGATAATCTCGCACAGATCCAGAAAAAAGATATGCCAAATGTTCCAGGTTAAACATTTTTATCACGGAAATACGGCGGACATACGGACGGACATACGGACGGAGCCCATTTTAAGTCCCCTCCCGAACTTCGTTCGGCGGGGACAAAAAACCCCATCCCCCCCCCACGCCCCCCACCACCGTTTTAGTGGTTAACATCAATATGAGCACAGTATTGGAATATGGCTTGCAACATGCATTATTGGCACTGCCATCAAAACTGCAATTTGTTTCCCACGGTACTGAGGGGGTATGTGCAAGTGCCAGGTCTAATATCAAGTAGAGAGCACAATAACATAAGCGGATCAATGCACACCTTTAAACGCGGAAATTCACACCCCTGAATACAGTTATTAAACAAATTGTGTACAAAAAGCGGTCAATTTATCTGTCTCTTATCAATTAAAAGTTTGTCTAGTAAAAAGAAAAAATACGCCAGTAAAAACGTGAAAGATTCCCCTGGCGGGACTCATCAGTTGGTGGATTTATTGAGTGAGAATGTTAAAGAGGACTTTGCTAAGTATCTCTTGGGGAAAAAGGCAGAAAAATTGTTAGAGAGAGTTTGCACAGCAGGCTTGAGGAATTGCGGAAGCTCCTTCGTGGAATGCTCTGCAGCTGAGATCACCAAGCATTGACACAAGGCAACCTCCACTCTTAGTTGATTGCTTCGATTCAACACGTTGTCCTTTGAGACATGTATTGTATTACTATAAATTTTGACCTTGCTAAATGAACATCATAGACCACCTTGTCACTGCAAAGAAAGTGCAGAGCACAAGAGATGGAGTGCACTACAATTACTAACAGAGCACTAAGAGAAAAAGACCAGAGGTCTACATCACAAAAGAAACAGAAAAAAACACAACACAAAACAACAAACTAACAACAACTTGAAAAATAAAAATGTTAAACATACACACTAAGATTAAGACAAAAGCTATATTATAGGTCTAAGAAAATACTCACAAAAAGGATTTTGCTTCATCTGGTGAACCAACAGATTCTAAACAGAGTACAGTTAGCGTGTACAGGAAGCAATTACCAGCATACTTCTTAACTGCAAAAGAAAACACAAGGATTGACAAGAGGGTGACAATAAGGTATCACTATGGTAAACACCAACAAAACATCGCTGTATGGGGACACGAGTGTCGTCTGCCGTCGCGGTTTGTGAATGGGGCCACCAAGTTACATCATTGTCGGACTTACGGAACTCATACAGCATGCAATATAGTAAGGGTAATTTTGACCACACAAAATACATACGACCAGAGTAATCCTATGAGTCTTCTGCAATTCTTGCAGACGACACAAAAATATTTGTCCTTTGATTAGTGGATACACATGTTTCTCACATTCAAACTATTTAATTGTTCCCAAACAAATTTCCAAGGAAGGAAAAAGTTCCGTAAAAGTTCCACCGTAAAAAGTCCCCAGGAAAATAGTCATGTTCTAGGAACTTTTTTCCCGGCATTGGTATCTTGCATCGCTTGTACTTCACGGTGATTGATCTGACACCGATCAGCAACCCGACCTTTGACATGCAGCGCTCACTGATCAGATCGTCTGCTTGATATTTGCATGTTTTCAAGTCAAAAGCTGGGAAATTTCTGTTTAATTTTTTACTCACATGGAAAATTTTTGGGTTAAGCTAGTTGTTGAAGAAGCAGTCAGGAAATTTGTGGGAGAGAGAGCCGTGATTCATGAATGGAATTGAGGGGGGCTTGTATTTGGCAGTGCTATCGACACGATCCTTGGCAAATTTTTGTTTATGTAAGAATATCAAATCAAATAAAGAACATTTATTAATGTTACATAATTGCGAATGTTTATTTAATTCTGACTTGAATCTATATAAGCTTTTGATTAAAAAATACTTGCGGATCCCCGGACCGCAAGTGTAGTCTGCCGTCACGTGTGTGAATGGGGCAAAGGTCAAATGAGGTCACCAAGGTCTCACAAGGTCACCAACATGTCACCCCACCCCGGCCCTCTTCCACCAAGTTACCATCATCGTAGTCCTTACGGAACTCATACGGCATGCAATATATTAAGGGTTAACATTTTGACCACAGACACAAGTGTACGACCAGAGTAATCCCTATGTGCCTTCTGCAATTCTTGCAGACGACAAAATGCAATTCTTGCAGACGACAAAATGCAATTCTTACAGACGACAAAATGTAATTCTTGCAGACGACAAAACCAATACCACTCTCCTCCATGTTCACCTGGAATTAGGCAAATGAATCATGAAAGCATCCGTCCTCGGAGGGGACGTTAATCCATCGGTCCCATGTACAAAATGTTACTGTAAAATGTTACTATAATTACTTATTTAAAAAAAATGTCTATTAATTTTAATTTCGCGTCAGTGATTATTACAAAGAAATGCTAAACCACTTACCGTATCTAGATCAGCGGTTACATTTTCAAAATCTCCACTGTTGTTGGGCCTGGCTAGCTGGTAGAGCGCCCTCGCTACAGTGGTTGCAATATCGGTCAGCTCCTGTATAAGAATACGACAGAACACAGTTTGGTTACTTCCATTTAAAAAACTCAGTTATAACACAAAAGTACAGCAAAGCCACAAAATATCAGAGTGAGTAAAAATTGCTCTCTAAATTTAAATTTGGTGTAATCTTGCCTCTAACTACAATTGAAGACCATATTAGGGTAAACAATTCTACATTCTTCATTTTTTAGTGTTTTACTGTGTGACTTTACATAGAAGCCACCAATATGGAAAATTTATTTGATTTTGTTGTGTCAACACATTTTTATCTCATAAAATTTTAAATGTTTTAACCTTTGATTTTTAAACATGAACACTCACGTTCAACCTACTACTCTATTGGCATATCATGACTTTTCTAGACGGTTCTTTACACTTTTAATGTTCCACACATTTTCCTGAATATTCTCTACAGGTAGTAATTCTACTACCTCTTACTTAGCATATCTTTTAAGTTTCTAGTACATTCTAACAGTTATGATAACTACAATTGGGCAAAGATCATCACTTATTCATAACTTACTTCTGCTAAGCAGTCGTAACATTCTCATTAGTATCTGCATATGCTGGATCCACCCATATGGGCAAAAATCAATCGACTGTTTTAGTCATCTGTGGAAGAGACAAATTCCAGTTACCATGTATTTATCCACCAAAAATTAATTAAATCCTGGCCTTGCTCATTGAACTAAATATTGCTGACACTAACATCAAAGCTTCCAAAAATTAAAACATGCAGGCTGAGTCACGAAGTTTATATAAGTGAATCATTCGCAGTAATGTACTTTTGGCAGTAAATTAAAAAGCGGATGACCTGATTTAAATATATAAAGTTTTCATCTTGATAGAATTGCCCTTCACCCTGGCAAGCCCCCTTTGCAACAGTTTCACACCGATATTTCAACCCGTTTTCACCTCTCACTTCCGGGAGAGCCAAAACGCGATTTTGTAATCCATATAGAGTACTGTGTACAACTAATATGGTCAACCAAAATGGGGCATATTTTTGCTCATAAGCTCTAAACCAACTCCTTTAGCCCTAAATTTCAACAGATGGCCAGGTCATAGAAAAATAGTAACTTTCTTCTGATCCAAAATTTTGACCACTTCCGGTAAAATCTGGGGTCCACCAAAAAAGTTTGACGAGTGTTCAGATACACAGTTGATATAGTCAGGGACAGAATAAGGCGACCAATTGCGCGTCTGACGTAATTTGACGATGCAGAACAAAAGTCGGCCTTGAAGAATAATCAGTGAACATTTAAAGCTGATTAAAACAGAAAATTTACTTTCGTGAATTATTGTGTCCGTTAGTCAAAAACCCCACTCAAATACGACATTTTTTGACATTTTAAATCATATTTTGTTCGAACATGCCCCGCCCATACTACAAATTCAAACCAATCGCAGTCCGCGCCACGCTGATTGACAAACCTTGACATACGCGCAATTGGTCGCCTAATTCTGTCCTTGACTATAGCTTGTCAGGCACTTTATTACTAACTTTACTACCATTGTTGAAACACTTTCTACAATATTGGAATATTGCACAGTATTATAAATTGATTTTGATTATGGGATAAAACAAGGAACATTGGTGTATACACTCCAATATGGAGCTTGAGCCAAAAGATGGTCGTCTTGTGTCATGCATTCATAGAGGGTCGTCGAGTGCCAAATTGTGTAAACACGTATTTCAATACGGAATAAATCACGATCTCATCATAGTGCGCAGTTCACACTCCATAGAAAAACGTTTTACGCAATTTGGCACTCGCCAGTGGTGCATGTATGCCTTGTTCGGTATATGTAGAGGTCCACCAACAACAGCTCAGAAACCCTTCCAATCATTCACAGGGCTATCAGAACCGGGAGCTGCCAACGCATGGAACCTCCATCTATAGGAAATGTGTGCAAAACAAAAAACATATCCTGACTGCTTCAAAGAATATGATGAAAAAACATCAATGGAACGATACTGAATATCAACCACATGAGCAAACTACTGTGCATGATCTATGAGTTGGATTGCCACTTTTTTGTACAGATTTAGTCATATATTTTTACACCATGATTACCCGTTATTATAGAAAATGAAAGGCTAAAGTGGTGCATTATGGGAAGGGTTTCATAGATGCTGTTAAGGTTACACCCATAGAGATAGAGTATAAGGATGAAAGTGTGGGACAGCCATCTTGATTTCTACAGCTGAGTGGGGACGCTTAAATGTTGCCGCCAAAGCTCATTATTACCTGAAACTTACGCATGGGAAAGTGTACTTATCTTTGATTTCACAAGCGACTCTCCTTTACAAAATGATCATTAGACAGCCAAGAACATTGTCAGGCATTGTGGTTGTTCAGAAGTTACCGTCGCCAAAGATCCGGCATGGTGTTTTTTGCAGATTTTCAATATGGCTTCCAAAAAAAACGTGGGCTATATAGTGGATTGTTGTTGCTGTGACGAGTGGACATTTTTAACACAGTAGTAGTGCACCGTTCGAATATTTTTTATTAACATGGAACTTTGATCTCGGTAGGTGCGAAATAGCGTCCGCCAAACTTACTCATTTGGTTTGTGGTAATCAGCCAAATAAGTGTGTTCGTGCACATTCTAAAGAATTAGCCGGAACAGTTCAGAGGCCTGGGGTACACATTCTACCCATACTAATATTGACAAAATGCTTACAGTTTGTTCTTGTACTTCTGTCCAGAGGAAGTATGGAGTAAAACTGCGACAACTAAGTATAAACTGTTCGCAGTTTTAAAAAGTGTCTATATACTCACAGGTTTCGTCAAAGTCACAGTCAAAGCCACGAAAGAATGAAGACGCAGCGCAGGGCATTTTCTCCTACACGGATACAAAAGTACTGGCTGTTCACAATGATGCAAGGATGCAAGCATGGAAGACTTGTATAGAATATTAAAGTGAACAGTGTTGTGTAAAATCTGTCAGTTGTTTTCCAATCTACGTACTTGTTTGTATATTCATGTTTCTGGTCAGCAGCACTATTGCCAGGAATCGATACGTTTTTGTCTTTTTCTTCAGGAATTGCTGGAAGGAGGCAGGAGGTAAAGACTGCATCGGACTGCGGACGTTTTACTGTCACTCCCTCGGTGGTAGCGCCTGCTGTAAGGCTTGCTACGATGGCATCCGTTAGGAGAGGGGGAGAGAGCAAAAAGGGGAGAGAGAAAAAAAGGAGGGAGAGCAAGAGAGAGCGTGAGAGAAAGGGGAGGTCGGCGTGATGAAAGAAGGGAAAACATGTGTTAACACCATTCTCAGTTTTGAAAAGAACCGGCTTAGTATAAGTGATGAAAAAATGTTTGCCAAATAACAGGTTAAATTTTTGTACTGCTCTTGCTAAACATGATCAGATGAAAAATCGCGATTCAAATAGGTTGAAATATGAAATATGACAGGGTTATGCGTGCAAGCATGTGCCTGGGTGTGTGGGTGTTGTGTGGTTGTGGTGTTGTGTGTGTTTGTGTGGGTGTATGTGTGTGAAATTCTTGTGGTTTTATCATTACGAGTGCATCAATGATGTAACCTATCAATTGGGATGGTTAGGGCAGGCGTAGTTGTGGGGTCAATAGGTCATGTATGGTCATTACAGGCAATTTGACATATAGCCCATGGGTCTTGGCCAGAGTGGTTTATCTTGAGCAAGGTTGGTGGCTATACAACTTAACTTGGAATGTTTTATAGTTTGTATAAACTCTCCAACCATACCAAACTCATATCCATGGTCAAAAGCATGGACCATAAATATAACCCAATACATGCCCCCTCTGGAGACCTTTGACCCCAAAGGGACCCCTCGAAAATGTGACCACAACTCGTACGACGAACTCTACCACCATACCAAAAAAAACTCATATCCATACGTCAACGCATGGCCAAGTTACCCGATTAACGACCCCTGAATGACCTTTGACCCCAAATGACCCCTCGAAAACATGACCACAAAAAATCGTACGGCGAAACTCTACCACATACCAAAACTCATTCCCATACGTTAAAAGCAAGGCCAAGGCCAAGCTACATGAAAACGACACCTGAAATGAACTTTGACCCCAAAGGAACCCCTCGAAAATGTGACCACAACTCGCTACGACGGAAAACCTCTACCACCATACCAAATCATATCAATACGGTCAATCCACGGCCAAGTTACCCGATTAACGACCCCTAGATGGGACCCTGACCCCAAAAGGGACCCCCCGAAAACTTGACCACAAACCCTGTACATCGGAGCTCTACCACCACACCAAAATTCATATCCGTAGTTAAAGGACGGCGAAACAAATAGCCGGACCAACAAACCCACAAGTGATTTTTAGTAATATAGATTTTGACCAAATGGGGTCAAAGTCACATTGGGCATGTAGAGGTAATAAGGGGCACATGGGTCACCATAGGTCCATTAGTGCATACCAGTCAGAGTCCTGACCAGTGGTTCCTTTAGTTTGTCATAGCATTTTAGTTCAAACGTGTTTATTATGTAGATTGACAAAAATGGGGTCAAAGGCCATTAGGGTCATTAGAGGTCCACTCTATGTATACTCAATATGAGAATGGGTCAGTGGTTTTCTTTTGACTAGGTGTGAAGGTAATCGGCAATGTACAACTAAAAAACAGTTAATTCACAATCCGATACCCACGGCAAGGCCTTACAATGCTCTGTAGGCAGCCAAGCTAGGACAATAGTATACGAGTCTCTTTTACAGCAAAAACATTGCGCGTGGTTGCACACATAATACGGATATCAGAGGGGTCAATGGACATACTGTAGCAGAGAAACTTGTCGGAGTTTGCAGTACGTTTTTTAAAAAAAAATTCTTATTATTTTGATGTTTCAGGCCACTTGAGGGAATACTCGATCCAAAGATAGAGGAGTATTATCGACAAAATTCCCAGACTTGTTGAACAATTTTTTAGGATATTCCTAGTCAAATGCAAGAATTTTGGCAGTGTTCCAAAGATTTCCCGCCCACACCGCCCCCCTCTTTTTCCTTCTAGTATGATATGCTTACCGCCACTTATTTCAACATTTAGGAGATTTCCTTTGAGAACGCGACTCAAGTCGCCGTTCAAAATTACTGTCAATTTTTGCTTCAAAAATGTAAAAACAAGTTTTCATTTTCCTGGCACATTCAGAATTAGCATGAAAAATGAATTTCAATGAGTCGAAACAACCCTATAGGGCCTTGGGTTTTTTAAGATGGATTTCCCAAATTATGCAAACATTTGGAGTGCCACCTCTATATCCACTGAATTGTGTTACAAAACGTATACAAAATGGTCAGGGTCCAATGGTTAAAACGGTAAAGTCGATTATGTTAGGCCAATCATGTAGTGGAGCAACGTCGACACAAAGTAATAGCTAAAAACCCGTCAAAAGTATAAAGGCAAGGTGTTTGTCGTTCAACCGCAATAGAATATGTATCCCAGTGTAAGGGTATTAAAAATATTCTGAAGTATGCCCACTGCTGTCGCAGTGAAGACCCTCTCTTGTTATTCATATTTATAGCATTGAATATATTTATATCTAGAAAAATCTAATATATTAAAGTGTCTTCGAACTTTCAAGGACCACTTATTAATTCCGGGCCCGTTCACAAAGATTTACGATCAAGCGTAATCAAGCGTACTTTGATCAAGCGTTAGTTTGAACTTACAATCAGTTCAAACTTACGCTTGATCGAGTTACGCTCATAAATCAAACGTACAAGTGATCGTAAATCTTGTGAAACGGGCCCCTGAACTGGCTTTCAAAGTTCATGGTGCGGTAAAACGGTCAGTGGTTGGAAACATCGTTGAAATTGAAAGCTATAACAAAAGAGGAACAGCCAGCTGGGCATGGATGCATTGTCCAAGCAATGTCCTTGGATCGAATACAGCCAACAAGAACTTAATAATGACACCCAGATAAGGTTTCTCAGACACCAACAATATTTTCTCAAACCCTCCAAAAACTAGAAACCAATATACAAAATCAACAATTTCTAAACTTTGGCCGTCGAAAACCAACAAACCCAACTTTTCATCCTTCCTATACCGTAAACCACTATGCATAGCCAGTATAACAACTTCTTTTGTATCATCTATAGATAGTCGGCGACCCCTTTTTCCCCCCACTTCAAGGTTTGTTTACACTAAAATCTACTCAAGTCAAATGAACTTGCACATGTGTTTGACTAGGTCCCCTGGGTAAGCCCGTGCATGCTTGGGTAGATATGGTAACACGATCACCATTTCATTTTCGCCCGAAGAACCCCGCTAGAACCGGTTTTAATAGGTGCAACACACACCAATAGCATTCAGTAAGAAAGACTACAAGCGCGGCAACAATGTATGTCCAAAACTTGCAAAAAGATACAAAAGTTTATCCAAACTGACTCCGTTCCACTGAAATTAAAAAATCAAGCCCAACAAGAGATTCCCTGTGTCGACTCCCACTAGGCTCTTTTTGTCAGAATGCAAATAAAACGCCGACTAGTAGAGAAAATAAGAGCCGACATAATTAAAACATAAACACGTAACACCCGCTCTCGATAGCAATAACCATCAATTCAATGAATTGATGGTTAATACTATCGCACAAGGGTAACTATGGGCATCATCTAACACTACCTCGCCACTTTTCCTGTAAATTGGGGGGGTGGGGTCGCACCCCATAAAATTTGCTAAACTAAAACACCCAAGGTGGTATATTTTTATGCGTGTATAGCAATTTGGCATAACATTTGGGGGGGGGGGGGGGTGAAAATCAAACTTTTTAAACAGCATTATGCCTAAATATCGTCGCCCGCCGCAAGTCCGCGATCCTAAACATGCGATAAATGCACTACAATGTATAATGTCTACATATGCACTCCACCTGTCCCCTTCCCCAACACCCCCCTGTCCCCTTCCCCACACCCCACCTGTCCCCTTCCCCAACAACCCCACCTGTCCCCTTCCCCAACACCCCACCTGTCCCCTCCCCGAACACCCTCCGCCCATCCCCTTCCTCGAAAACCCGCCCCTCTAGCACCCCACCCCACCACCCCACCACCTGTCCCCCTCCCTGACACCCCACCCTCCGACACCCCCCAAACCCCTCCCCTCCCCGACAGGACCCCACCCTCCCCTCCCCCGACAAGCAAACCCCCACCCCTCACACTTCCCGATAGACAACCCCACCCGCCTCACCTCTTCCCTCTACAACCCCCCCCCCTACCCCTATCAGATCCAAGACCCCACCCCCTATCCTCCCCCGGGACCCCCACCCCTCCCCAACTGCCCCCCCCCCCTCTTACAGTTTTGTAAATTTTTATGAAATTTTCTTTTCAATTTTCTTCAAAATCTAGTTTCCATGTCTTTCTATGGAGATGGACCCCTAGTGGGTGCTAAACATATAAAAATCATAACTTTTGTAGGCCTTGATGGCAAGATGCCCAAATGGATTTCTTTTGATTGTTCCGAGGTACTACCTCTTATGCTGTTCCCCATTTTTATATCAGTTGCAAAATTGGTGTTGCCACTGCTTAAAATTGAAATTTTAACTATTTTAGTTCTCCAGGTAGACAAGTACGTCTATTTTATTTATTCAAAACAAATATAATCATATATGTAAATCCACCCTTCTGATGCTATCCAGTAAGAAAGCGAGGACACCTTTGACCTAAAACCTATACATAATATCTATCACTCTCTACTGACCCTGGCTTGATAGCTTGTAGGCAAGAGCGTCGTGCTAGTAATACGAAGGTTTAACCGTTTCGGATCCAGCCAATCCGACATGGTTTTTTCAACACTTTGTGCGCTAGCCATTCCCAGGGAAAGATTAGTAAATATACACTGCTTAAATTTGCAATGGGTCAAGTGAGCAAGGTACCAACCTCTTGTTTGGTTTCTGGATTATCCTGTGAGATTGGGTCACTGTGAGCCCACACAGCATTTTATCCTTGTACGCCCAGCTGACGCAACTCCACAAATGGGAGATATGGTCCAGGTTTCACCAATCTGCTGGCTTCCTGCTTGTCCTTCTCCTTCTCGTTCTTTTTTGTTATACTTCATGTAAACCAACGTCTCTCTTCATGTCGTAACATGCGGGATGACCCGATGTAGTCGTAACTCTTCCTAAAAACAGATGGAAAGCACGGCTTGATATTAGTGGTTTATTGTAGTAAGCTTACTTATGCATCAAGAAAACAGAAGAGGTGTTGTTTGTGGCTCTCAAGCCTGTATCTTAAAATTTTGTAGTCTCACAGGTGTACTGGGGATGAGTTATAGATTCCACACCACTAAATAGATCGGGTCTGGCACCCTCTGGCCGAAAAGTGTTTGGGAAAAAGTAAACAAAAAGTGTACAGGTCTCAGTGTACAATAAAATTGAAAAAATAGTAGAAACTGGAACTTCCCGGGCATCTTTGTGTTAGATATTATTTTAAAGATAACAAATCGCACTAAGTAATTACAGTATAATTTTCAACAAACACCCACCCATAGGAATTTTTGCTAGAAGCCACAGTTTTCAGAGGGGATCGGAACTCATCGGTATCTTCATGCTTCATCAGTAGCTCGAAAAATCCGTGGCACTTAATGGATTCGTCTTGTCTGTTTAGGGATGCAGAGGTCTAGCAGTCCAGGTAATGCATAATTTAAGCGTCTGATTCCGCTTCGTTAAAGAGAAATTTACGTTTTTAATTCGGGCCATTTTGTACATAACCAGGCATTTATTTTGTGGTGTGCAACCTCTGTATTCGGCTAAACGGTAACCAACTTCCACTAAATGATAGCGTACCGTATAATGAATCATCAAGTTCCTGCAACCTCCCTCTGCACAAAGGGATTCCTCTAAGGTAAAAGGGATACAAGCTTTTAACAGTAACAGTGGCACCTCCTACTTGGTGAACGATCTTATTACAATGTTTTCTGGAATGGATTTTTTTATTGCAAGTGCATCACTTATGTCTCAAATTCTCATTTTGAGGAATTGCATTCACAAAAAATTCACACAAGCAATTCCAAAAATATTTTGTGTAGCATGGAGGGAAATTTACCTAACAGTACACAATGCTTTTAATGGTTTTAAACAAGAGCACCAATGGTGCTGTAGCTATATATGGTAATTTGGAAACAACTCCTGTTGCTATCAAAATTTAAAACACTTGTCACCACACCCCTCATTCGAGGCAATTTATCATCAAGTGAAGTTGTGATCAACTTCTCGAGTGACAGAATAGAAACACTTGAAATGTCAGCCATAGAGTGTCCATAACATAAAACTGGTAATTAACAACTCCTGTTACAGTCAAATTTAAAACACTTGTCGCCCTCATCTGAGGCAATTTATCGTCAAGTGACGTTGTGATCAACTTCTCGAGTGAAAGAAAACTTGAAATGTAAGCCATAGAGTGTACATAACTTAAAACCGGGAATTAACTCCTGTTGCTGTCAAATTATAAACACTTTTTGCTGCCTCATCTGAGGGCGATTTACAGCCGGGAGCGGATATCCGGGAGTTCAACAAAATCTGCATGGCAACGGCATGGCAACAACGTGCGTAATTCGATGCGCGCTACAGGCATAGTGTCATACGATGTGCAGTGAACTTAAAGACGCAATTTGCGCAGTTTGTTTTCACTGCGATTCGGGGATTCCCTGTGCTCCCCTTTGTTTTCACCGCAATGTGACATCAGCCCGCTCCCGGCTATCATGGCCCGATGCCACAGGATCTGTTACCCAACACATGAAACATGCCTGACAATGTGAGCAACTGAGCACACCTGTGACCAAATTCTGCAATTTCCTGAGATAATTTTTTTTTTAAATACAGTGGTCCCCAGACCGCAAGTGTCGTCTGCCGTCGCGGTTTGTGAATGAGGCCAAAGGTCACATGAGGTCACATGAGGTCACATGAGGTCACCAACATGTCATCCCACCCCGCCCCCTCCTTTCCACCAAGTTACATCATTGTAGCCCTTATGACACTCACAAGGCATGCAATATAATAAGGGTTAACAATTTGACCGGCCAAAGGTCACATGAGGTCACCAAGGTCACATGAGGTCACCAACATGTCACCCCACCCCACCCTCTCCTTTCCACCAAGATACATCATCGTAACCCTTATGGAACTCATACGTCATGCAATATATTAAAAGACACTATCAATGATTTATCCGAATGAGTCAAAATACAATGAAATTTGCAGGAATAGCTTAAAAGTGAAGGGTAAAGTCTGTAGAAATCTCGTAAGTTACTTCTTTCAACTGAAAAATTGACAAAAAAGGAAGAAAACGGCAGTGTTCAAAGATACGACTCTCCATTCAATATATGTGTTGTAGTAAGTGTCCGAACGGACACTAATGACTAAAATGTCCGATTTTGTCCTTATTAGGTTGCTTCGGGTCCTATCATTTGCAGGGTATGTTAGGACACCTTTACTTGTTACATATAAGCAAAAAATCTGATTTTTGATGATTTTTTTTTTATTTTCTGATTTAGCAAATCACTGATAGTGCCTTTAAGGGTTAACATTTTGACCACAGACACACACACACACACATTGTGGGAGCATTACTTAAAAATCTCTTAAAAAGTCACTTTTTTAGACATTTTTAGGTACGAATTTCATAACTATATAGTTTTGAAAATTTTCTCTTAAAAAGACACTTTTTTTAGACATTTTTACTAAAAAAAGACACTTTTCTTTCATTTTTTTTACTAAACTACTCATTTTCTTAGCCAAGAGGATTGCGCCGCAGGCCTATTAGTTACAAAACTAGAAAAAATCCTCCTTTCTACTCTTTTACGGAATAAAACCTAAATTACTAGATTTGGTTATCCGTTCTAGGACACAAAGGAACGTAGTTAACTTAGTAAAAATACTCCCACAATGTAGAAAAATAACTCCCACAATGTAAAAATACTCTCACAATGTCTCTTATACTTAAAAATACTCCAATGATAAGACATCTCTTGTAAGTGCACAGATACACACACAGACATACGACCAGAAGTAATCCTATGTGCCTTCTGCAATTCTGGCAGACGACACAAAATGCACGTCCCAATTCGATATAATTTTCACAAAACACTTGCTGCAATGTCATCTTCTTGCCTTCAACAGTGCTGACTATGAACACTTCAGCTCAAAAGGCCACAAGGACTGATTACCGGATTCTGCTAAAACATTGCCCGTGAGGCACGATAGCATGGGCTACATATGTAGTACGCACTAGTGGGGAGCCCGCCAATGTGCGCGGGTCCGCTAGCAGAGTATACGCGGCTAGATGACCCTCGAAAACGTGACCACCAAACCTCGTAACGGCGAAGCTCTACCACAATACCAAAATCATCCATACGTGAAAGCATGGGGGCAAGTTACCCCCCAATAAATAATGACCCCGGATGACCTTTGGGTGTTTCCGGTTTGATCTGGCCAACAAGGCAATTTTTCCAACAACTTGTGTGACTGTATCATCTCCAGGGGAAAATATTCTTGCATCACTTTGTGTAAACCACAACAACACAATCTCACAAATGTTGCAATAACTTACAACAGTGAAGAAAGAAAAGAAAGCAACACTATTGTGTATTATCATATTTGTTTGTTTCATTAAGTAGTTTGCCGAGTGTGTGGGCCAGTGAGCACGGCGGGCACGCGTCAGTTTGTCCAGATTGTTGTGCACACAGCTCACAACTTGCAGTGGACCCCAATATGGCGAATAGCGGTGCCACGAATTATATCACAAAATTTTGATGGTGATGAAAAATGGTCATATATGAAATAAATTCAGTGACAAAATTCTTGAAATATATAAACTAGTGTATGAATATCAAATTATATTAAAATTACTGAAAACATGGTTTTTTTCGATCGTTTTGTGTCAAAAAACCACCGCAATTTTTAACTATATTTTTGCGGCACTAACACATAAAAATCAACCGATTTCACATTTTAAAAATACACATCAAGACAGGTTATGTTTCCCCTTGTAAAAATGTTTTCATTTTAAGTGGAAATTGGATGAGAAACCTAAGACCACGGTGAAATCACGGATAGTGTGTTTGTTAACAACCAAAAACTCAATAAGCTAATCGTTTCTTTAATCGTGACTAATGGTTTTATTAATGTGCGATCTCTCTCTAAGCGTGTGCTGCGTATGGTAAAATAATGCGGCTGCCTACGCACGTAGGCACACGGCGTGCGCGCCGTTTTGTTCAATTTTGTTGTTCTTGTACTTAGGGGGAAAGCATGAATACCGTCAAATTTTGGTGAATCTTGCCTACTTTTGAACGGGTTTCATGCCAAGAAAATGGCCCACAAAAAAGAACTCGCATGATAAAGCGCCACGTCTAATTTGAAAATAGCATGCTCGTAACATTCAAAACTTTGGGAGAAGTTAAACCACGGTTAGAAAATAGCTGTCGGAATATTTCTTGAAATACATGGATTTTAATTCAACGTTACTTTCATTTTAAATTTTGATTAAATATAATCAAATTTGATATAGATTACAATAGCCCACCTTCTACACATTCCATATTGGCCATCCTTCTGGTCCAACCAACATGCACCGAGTAATTTGGTCAAAACAATGGAAACGACCATTTACGAAAATTTCGATAAAATGCCGCGTGCATTGGCAATCTGCACATACCGTGATAAGAAAACCGGGTCAAACGCGTCTACACATGACCTTATACGACTTGTTGGGCAGTGTTAATGTATAAACAAAACATGTCGTAACTTACCCCAGTGAAGAACGGAACATGATATTGTTCATGTCCTGTTTTGTTTCATAGACTATTTGCCCGAGTGCTTGAGCCACTGCTAATAAGGTAACAAAACTCGTCACTGCATTATCTGCTCCCACTATTGGTAGGACTTCATAAAATAGAGACGTGGCACCAGCTTTAAAAAAAAAACAAATGATAGATATCAATTTGAAGTCACAAATTTGCATATCCAACAATGCATCTTGATTGGACCCCGGGGGAGGGGGGTTCTCAATTTTTGGTTTGGGTATGGACGTCCTCCGAGAGTCGGAAGTAGTACCCATATCTATACCAATTTTTGTCAAAAAAAGGACTCACAGCGATACAGAGATGCCAAATTTTTGGGCCAAATTTGCCATTTTTTCTTTGAAATTTTTGACATTTTAAGCGAATTGGGAAAATTTGGCAAAAATCATAACAATCCATTAGGGAAATCGTGCCATATAGGCCTAAAAAGATCAAGACTGTCTTGCTTTATGTTATACTGCCCTCTATATGCCCTTTATCCATTGAGACATATGTAAAACTATTTGCCATATCTTGCCATATAGCCTAAAAAGATCACGACTGTCCTGTTGTATGTTATACTGCCCTCCATATGCTCTTTCTCCATCGAGACGTGTAAAACTATTTGCCTGCAATGAAATTCATAAAATTTGCACAGGATGTGGCTTTAATCGTATTCTTGAGAGCTTGACTCAAGCATTCATGAATACAACTTACGCATGACTATGCCCTACTGCGCCCTGCATTAAACGCGCTATATTGCCGTTGTCAAGGGAATTGGAACCTACGCTTCCAAGGTAAGGATATGCACATATGCGGTGTTTTGGTCGTTCGTTTCCCAGAATTAATTAATACGATTATAGTGAACTAACTAATCCAAATCATTAGTCAAAACAGTGTCACTTGAAGTTCAAACAGCTGCATAATAATTGTACCAACCTGGGCAGCAGCAACCACAACAGATTTGTCTTCCAATGGTTCCTCTTTGTTGGTTGGTTTCAGGAAAGCATATGCATTGTAACCTCCTAATGGGTCACAGAACAGACCTGATGGAAAGAAACATGAAACCAACAAATACTGGCATGAGATTCCACTTTCGACACAAAACCTGAAAAATACTGCAAGTAAACTTGCGTCATCCCCCGGCAAGATGGCAGTCTGGAACATGACCTCAGATGACCTTCGACCTTGGTCTATGACCTTTCACATCATCCACATATGAAGGAACCCCTACCGCACCTTAACCCCCAAGTCTCGTTTAAATCGGACTTCAACTTTTCGAAGTTACTTAAATTGCTTAAATCTGAACAAGAAAAAGACCTGAATTCAGGCAAAAGCCTGAAAATTTTCACGCTTGCAAATAAGTCTACAACATATCCATCTAATGCTCGCACTCCTTCTGTAAAACTGTGAAATGCTATTTTCCATTAACCTTCAGGCTTAAGTAGTAGGCCATTGTCTCAGTACACCTTGGAGCAACAGTTTAACCATTTCTCTCATGAGTAGTCGGTATTTTTACATACCTCACGTACAGGTTCTCGTTTTCCAATTGCTACCAGATGGACATGTTCCACACCTTATTTTATGTTCCCCCCAAAATTAGAGTTTGAAAATTGGGGTAAAGCATCATGGTTATGTAGAAACAACAAAACTTGTTTTCAATTGCACAGAATTTAACTTAAGCTATCCATATCATGTGTTCAAATATGCTGCGCAATTATTTTATCTTGTTGGGACAATTTCAGAATTTTCGAACAGAGAGAGATGACATGAGTTTGTTTCATAGGTAGCACCTTTCTTAGGATCCCCATTAAACAAGGATTACAATGCGATTACAATATGACCTTTTCTTATAACTTGACCTGAGATGACATTTGACCTAGGAATGTGACCTTTGACCTCATCAGTTGATGGCAGTGATCATACTGCACCTGTAAACCAAGTTTGGTTGCAATTGGCTTGAATGTTTTCGACACGAGGCCAAATTTTCACACAACTTTAACACCCAGAGAGACAGGCATACAGAACGACTGACTGGTTAGTGCAAGAGGATGTATAGTGTTCTTCCCACAATGCATTATTCCAATACAATTTTTGCACTTTTTTTTATTTTTTGCAAAAAAGGACTTTTTTGCAAGATTGGGATGAGATTTGTTCATTTAGGTACTTTTTATCACTATTTAAATTTATACGACAACAGTGCAAAAATTGTATTGGAAGGAATTGCATCGTCGGTAAGAACGCCTTATTACTCTTCTTGGGTAGTGCCCCCGGACTAGCAGGTGACACAAAAATACGACTACTTCATTTGACTTACTCTGTTCCAAACCGGTCATCCTTTCTGATCGCGAAATACACGTGGGTGTGTCTTTGCACCCCAAACATGAAGTTCATCAATTCAACAGCACATAGCGGGTAATCCCTGAGTTGCCCGTCAATAGGGTGATTGAAAGTCACAGAACACTGCAAAAAAAAAAGCAAAACAAAATGTTACTATCAACAATGTGATAAAATAGAAAACTTAGGACTTAACACCTTGGCACTACATGCCTATCTATCGGAATTAAGCACTATTGATGGGGTACTTGGTAGGTAATTATTATGTAATGAGCAAATCAGAGATACTGTAAGAATGCCGGTGTGGTGTGGTTTACACAGAGATATGAGACTGTAAGCCGATATCATCTGGTCTGCCCGCAAAATTGTGCTGGCTTCTTCATGTCACAACAGGCCACTCTTACCGCTAACATTCTTGGTGTTGAGAGGCTCAGGAAATTGCCTAGCAAGGTCCAAGAAAGTGGGTGGTAAGCAAAATACATACAGCATGGGTGGCAGCGACATTCCCCTGCCCCCTTTATCTGGCACCTGGCATGCTTTTGGGCCATTGTTCGGTCACGTTGTGACCAAAAACCGGTGATTTCTAATTTTCAGCCCCAATGCTGTTTTGTCAATGTAACCAATATGTTATACTTTTTAAATTATTAATAACCTTCAGTCCAAATCGAACCAAAAAAAATAATGTTTCAAACTTTTGGTTAGATTGGTTCTTGCCATGGTGGCTCCCAAAGTTTTGCGTCACGTGTGTGACAAGTGCTGATGGTCCACAAACGTGACCGAACTTTATTTGCCCCCCATGATGAAATAAACAATCACAGTGAAAGTGGATAATTATTTTTGGTTTAGGTTAGACTCAAGGTATAATAATGCAAAAAGGAAATAAAGATAGTTATGTGGACAAAACAGCATTGGGTGAAGAGTAAAAAATCACCGGTTTTGGTCACAAACATGACCGAAGAATGGCCCTTTTGCCTATTTTTAAAACCAGTAGAAGGCAACTCAATACCATACATACCATACATATGCATGGTAGCAGTGAACATTTCCACGACCCCTTTTATGTGCACCTGACATGCTTTTGACACAGATTTTAAAAGCATGTGGTAAGCAACTTATATACCATTCATACCATTGGTTTTGTTTTTCTAGACACGTTTTGGAAGGATATTGATCTGACAGGTGCTCGGTGGATTTATAACCCATCTGCAAGTAGTGTCATGGGAAAAACATTTGACGTTGCACCCTTTATTTTATATTACGCAGTAAGGGTTATGTAAGCAATTCACTAGGGGGGACTATCTGCGGACCCTCCAATAGTCCGCTAGTGGATTTTTTTCGCACGGGATCCTCAAAATGTCCACTAGGGAATAATTGCGGCAACGGGTGCGCAAAAAAAAATCCTTCATATAAGGAAACGGTGGATCATTCCCCGCACGGGATCCTTCAAATAGTCCATAGTTGGAAAAATTGCGCACGGGTGCCCAAAAAACTCCGTCCCTATAAGGAACGGTGGATCATTTCCCCGCACGGGATCCTCAAAATAGTTTCCTCTAGTGGATTAATGCGCACGGGATCCTCAAAATAGTCCCCAGTGGAATAATTGCGCACGCAAAGGATCCTCAAATAGTCCATGTCGGAGCATCGCGCACGTTGATCATTTACGCGCACGGGATCCACAAAAAGTCCGCTAGTGGATTGATAGCGCAAGGGCTCCTATTATATTCCGAGTGGATTAGTTGGGCACGGGATCCTCAAATAGTCGATAGTGGATCAGTTGACGGCATGGGATCCTCAAATAGTCCACTGTCGGAGCTTCCGCGCCACAGGATCCTCAAATAGTCTGTTAGTGGATTAGTAGTTCAATTACTAATCCAACTGTGCCGCAAACATCTCCTTAAAAAAGGGGCGCCCTTGCAAAATGTGCTAACATTGCTTTAAATAATAATTTGACCATGTTGCAGCACGGATGAACCAACGTGTGGGACTATTTGAGGATCCTGTGCGCGACTAATCCACTACAGGACTATTTGAGGATCCGGCGCGGAAATTATCCAAGTTCGCGGATGATCCGACGGTGGACTATTTGAGGATTCCCTGCGCGATTATTCCACTACACAAGACTATTTGGGGGATCATGTGCGCGAAAATGATCCCGTGCCGCGGAATGCTCCAAGAGTGGACTATTTGAGGATCCCCAGCGCGACAAATCCACTAACGGACTATTGAGGATTTTCCCCGTGACGCGAAATGATCCACGTGCGCGGAGGCTCCGATAGTGGACTATTTGAGGATCCCGTGCGCGGATCGTAACCCAATTTCGCGATACTGAGGTTGTTAAATACAAAACAAGGAAGGTTGGCATCACCAAAGTGAAACAATCGAAACCAACCCGTGAAGGCAACGATTCATTAGCAAAGTTTGGCAGGCTGGCGCGAAAGTAGCAAAAGCGTATGACGCGACGCGACTTCAACCTAAAAATAATTGCAATACGCAGCGCGTATACCTGGGTTAATTAAACGAATTGAAACCCCGGGATCAGCCAATGAAATTGCTTACACTTTCACAGCTGTTTAAGAATAAACCAATCAAAGTAAATGGCTTTGAATAATGAACAGAATATTGATTTACTATTTAATTACCTTTGCACAAATATACAGTTGGCACAAAAAGGATCGTTCCATGTTTTTCGAGCAGTATTGTGCCAAAGTCCGATTATTTTTAAAGTTTTTGGAAAAATATCTTGGTGTTGCTAGGTCGTGCTCTTCATTTAACACCTCGCATGTAAAAGCGTGGCAAAAATGGCTGAGATAGAACGCCCAAAAGACGCAACCCCCAAACAAAAGTGCCACTTTAAGAGTTTCCAATGGTCTCCGTTTGGTACAATTCATGAAATAGTGGCATTGATTTTTTTACCACAGGAGGGTTTCCGACTGATGAACGAGTAGTCTACTGCAATATTGATCATGGTCAACATGTTAGTGCACATTGCACTTGCAAACTGCCCATGAAAAATCCATAATTTAAAAAATTGCAAACTTTTGGTAGGAGCTTTTGCCAGCTTCGGGGTTTTTATCCCAGCCATTTTTACACCATTTGGGTTAAAGAAAGGATACAGACTTAGGAAACAAAAAGTATATTTTTGAGAATTTTCCAAAAACTATGGACTTTGGCACAATACCTGATACGAAAAAACATGGAGGAGATACTTTTGTGCATCAACTATAACTAAATGTATCAAGTTACACCCTCTATCAAACTTTTTAACATGTTCACATCCAATTTTTACAATGTTAATCTTATTGTAAATGTATGTTAAAAAGTTAATTTTAATAATATTCTGTCACGTAACTGGTTTATTCTATCGAGTCAAGCCAAGAGCAAAATCACCCTTAAATCAGACTGTATGAAACTCTACCAGTGCCAATCGGCTGACGCTGCGTTAATTTGACCTACATTAACAAGGAAGTCCACTTCGGTCTGGTTGAGGAGTGCAAACACAGCACCTCTAGGTCATGAAGTGAGGCTGTTCCCATATGGGTTCCATGTCAAGTCTGAACAGTGAGCAACGATGAGTTGTCTTCTCATAGAGTCATGTCAGGAGAAAAGTAATTCAATCAGTGTAAGGCAGTTTTGTTCCATGTCACATCCTCAACAGTGAGGCAAACGATGAGTGGTCTCGTAATATAGTATTGTAAGAAGGAACATAATCAATTTTAAGGCATTTCAGTGACCCACATGACCACATATAAATATCTGAAATTTTACGGTGTAACTTAAACGAGAGGGGGGATAGGTGTGTAGTATTTTTTCAATGAAACATTGACAAAAAGTGAAGATAACATCAGTATTGAGTTCTGCTGGTGCAAGACTGAGT
This sequence comes from Ophioderma brevispina, assembly GCA_023653785.1. Taxonomy (NCBI): domain Eukaryota; kingdom Metazoa; phylum Echinodermata; class Ophiuroidea; order Amphilepidida; family Ophiodermatidae; genus Ophioderma; species Ophioderma brevispina. The sequence goes on from JAMKCH010015535.1 coordinate 77,277, forward strand.
GTATTTTTAAATAAATATATTAAAATACAATAAATTAAATCCAGAAATAAAAGTTCCATTTAATTGTTGTTTAGTGTTCTTAAAGATTGACAGCTGCAAGCACAGAATAAAAATGTAGTTTTATCCATGTAAAATGGTATTTTTGCACTTTTAAACATTTCACAATCTTCAAAGAAACATTTCTCAAAAAATATTATTTAAACTTAAAAAAAATTCACATTTTGCAAAAAAAAAAATTTTAATTTCATGCTACCTAAGAAGTGCACGGAAATCATATTTTTGATGTGTGTACAGTATGCTATTCTAAAATTCCCCTGTTAGTTGTAAGGCTGTGGAAAGCAACCTACTAAAGACAAAATCTGATACTTTAGTCATACTGTCCATACAGACATTACTATAAACACGTAATTGAATAGATTCATATTCTTTGAAACAAGTGTTGTTTTCTTCCTTTTTTGGCATTTTGCATTTGGAAAAAAAAATAACTTCTACAATTCTATAGACTTTTTATTGTTAAGATAACTCCTGCAAATTCCAAATATGTGCTTTCTTGGGTGATCCACTGATAGTGCCTTTAAAAATGTCCTTTTATGCAGCAAATATCTTGAAGAAGAGAAATTGATGTGTAAGTGACCATTAACCACAAAATAATACCAGAGAGACATATTCCAGACTTTCCCCTTTCTTCAATAAACAATGGTTCTCTTGCCATCAATGAAAGGTTGGACTGCACATAGCCTATGAGAGCTAGACTTAATTTAGCCTAGAATTTCCATCAAAACTATTTTTTTAAAAGGAGGCCCTATTTTTTTATAAATTGTACAAATTGTTGGCTTTCCATTTTCACAAAACTAGACTCACTAAATCTCAGTGTTTTTATTAATGTGAGCGTTAGTGAGTTTTGGATTTAGCAAAACATTATACACTCAGGAATATTTATGAAAATAATCATGCTAGTTCATTGGCAGTTTTTGACTACAAGTGCTATTTTTTCATGAGAAATAAGATCTTACCAAAGTTATCATTCGGACATGTCTTGTATGGTGACAAATTGAGTTATCTTCAAGAAACTTGTGATACCATTGGAATGTGAATGCAACTATGATGCCGTTGACTTTTTCGATGCAAGCAATGCTTTAACCCATTGTTCTGTATTAAACACAAAGACACCAATATTAGGTTTACAAATCATGTTAAAGGCAAGTCAAAAACAATTTGAGAACACAATTCGAATGATCAACCATAATGCTTACTATCAAACAGGGTACTTTTTATGCATGCACATAATGTAAGCACACATGCAAAGCTACATCTTAGAAAAAGTTGTTGAAACATTTCATGCAATAGACAAGGGCGTATCATAAACGCAACAAACTTCTTCCCAATTTTTTGGGTGGTAATTGTGAATATAGCAAAATTACATAGTGGCTACTTAAAGCCACAAATCCCCTCTTAAAGTTTCCAATGATAGGTAATTTATATTCATGTGCGGTCATGAATAACGAGTATCCATTTTTTGCACAATTGGACAAAGTCACTTGGGACCAAGTTTCAAATCCATTCACTTGCATGACTGGAAGTGAGAATAGAGGGAAAATTGAATAGGATTTGTGTTCGCATTCTTGAAACTTGGTCCAAGCTCACTTTGTCCCACTGTGCAAAACATATACTCTTATCCTGACCGCACATGAACAAATTACCTATCAATTTAAAGAGGAGATATGTGGCTTTAAGATGGCATTAATAAATTTTGGAATGTAATTTTACACAATACCACAACACTGGGGAGAAGTTTTTGTTGCATTTTTATTGATACGCCTGTAATGACCGTAGACACCATCCTCATGTTTTTGGCAAATGATCTCTGTTCTTAGAAAGCATAGGAACTTCCCCTTTACCATAATTTCCCCGCGGCACCCCATTCAATCAATGTTGGGGGACTGTCGAGGCTGCTAAGAACACGCTCAGATCAATAATTCCTTGGGAAGGGGTCAATTCGTTCCCTAAATCTGACAAAGTGTTTCAACACTTTTTTTTCAAAGATTGTAGCATGCACGCAAGCAGGTACACACACCACACCCACACATGATAAAATATAAAATCAACAAATGTAGAGATTTTTTTAATGTTAAGTGCTTTATGGTCAGCTGTCATACATGCCCCTTGGCAACCACTTATGATTCTAACCTTACAGAATAAACATGTGCTTTATTCCATGAGGGGTTTAACAAAATCATACGTGTGTCAGATGGGTCAGGTTACGAAACTCCCCTATCAGCTCCCCATTTCAAAACAGCGGATATAGGCCTGGAATGAGTAAAGTGCCTTGCCCTAGTTTACAACAACACTGCACAGTGACACTCAAATCAACATTGTAATGAGTAGTATGAGTTGAACACTAATTCACAATTCAAACCCAGTTTTAGTTAGCTTGGACAGTTTTTTAACACTTTATGCATAAGGGGAGGTCCATGTGGACCCAGGATTTTGTTTTTTTTCGCCTGACAATTACCGGAATGTATGCTCCACTTCCGGTGTGTTTGCAATTTTGACCTTTACCACATCTGCCAAATTCGGAAGGTCCAACGTCCAGTCAACGTCGTCGGAAAAACCTGCGGACTTGGGAAGGTAGTGCATGTTGGTGGGATACCAAAAGGCGACTACTTGTTATGGTGCGTGGACGGCTCAAATGCATAAAAGCAATTGGTTTTTGGCGAACTCCTCAGGAAAAGCGGCCAACAGCAATAGGCCATCACTTGGTGTGCTGAGGGGAAGCGTCACAGTGGCAATGGCTTGTGCAATGCCTAAAAAAATAGTTGTTGACGTCCGAGGCGCAGTACAAGGGAACGGAATTAATGATTGCTTGCTATTGTTGTCTGATGTGTTAGGGTAATATCATTAACGATTAACTTACCGTTCAATGTCTCTGGTGTCCAGATGGGAATGTAGGGTTTGTGTGGGCCGATGTTTATAACACATAGTCAAGTTCACGAGTGTCATTGATGTAATGGACCACCACCCAGTGTTGCCATTCATGGAGCCTAAAAATTTGTAAAAAAAACATCAAATACGGTTAGTAAATACATTTACTGGTACTGTACAGTTGATTACTTTGGCATGATGTTTATCTTTGTGCTTTTGTATTCAATTCGTGCCAGCCCACTTTAAAATTCAGCACAATATCTGTAACCTTTGCGGTAGATGTTTACATGGTTAAACTTAAAGAGATACCAGGACATTTCCTTTCCAAAAAAATGCACCCACAATTTTGTTGAAAACTTTTTTCTGCATATTTAGACTGCATACAACAGGCAAATTATGTTTACCTCATTCATTTACTCCTTTTTAAAATTTATATTTGGAAGTTTGGTGATGCTTCAATCATCTACAATCATAATATATTTCTTATTGTAAAAAGTCAATAAGCCTAAGTCAGCAATTTCACTCACTCCATATAAAGAGTGAAATACTCTTGAACCTTGCATTTCACTCTTTGAAAAAAAAAACAATCTAAGAGTGAAGTCACTCTTTAATTCTCTGTTCTCAGTAACACTGAGATAAGGTTTCACTCTTCAGATTTGAAATTTCACTCTTGAGAATTTTGCTCCAAGAGTTCTCTTGAGAAATAATGTGAGTGAAATTGCTGAGCCTTTGATAACCTGTTACATGTTAAGTCATTTTTATTTTGACAATTATCTTTTAAAGATGCTTGTTCCGATTTTGGTCTATCGTGTTCTCTACTTGATATGAGAGCCTGACACTTGTATACACTGATATCAAGTATACCGTGGGAAACAAACTTGCGGTTTTGATGCTAGACGCGATAATGCACAGTGCAACACCCTATTCACTACTGTGCTAATATTGATAGTTAACCATTAAAACGGCAGTTTTTTATCTGTATCTTGAGAAAGAAATGGATTTGAAAGCTGAAATTTCAGGACAACAATGAGAAAAAAATGGCCTTTCATCTGATATCAAAACTGATACTACTTCTGGGTAAATCGGGGGGAGGGGGTCCCAAAGACGATCGGAACAAGCACCTTTAACCAAACCCTATACAACTTACTTGTGCATCCTATTTCATGTGTGGCATTGAATCTTCGTATACATGGTGCAAAATGCTTTACGTCCACATATATCATATCTCTGGTTTTTCTGCCATAGACTGTAGTGTAAGAAAGAACTATCTGGTGTTAGTAGAATACTTTTTGCGTAAGATCATATG